>PVIA01007989.1:0-76801 GCA_004024845.1 Tonatia bakeri
GTCTACCACCATTACTGAATTGAAATAACCTGGTATATTTATACTTGTTTGTTATCACCAGAGGATAACTTCAAAGTATGGCTGGCTCATTTCAGGTTTAAACCCATTAGCTAAGTGGTAAGGGAGTTCAAATGGCACAGTAAGCTCTATGGTTCCATCTTAAGTATTATTCCTTTGGAGTTTCTGTCACTGTTTTCAACCTTTTGAGCTTCTGTAAATGTATTTGGCATTCAATTAAATTGAGATTAATCCAAATCAAATGCTTCTGTAGTAAATAACTGCATTGTTGAAGCCCTACCATCCTAAGTACTAAATTATAAGTACATAGACACAAATAAATCCATAAATATCAATTATTTAAAATGATTAAAAATGCATACTTTGATATAATTCATTTGAAAAATACAAATGCCAATGAGGTCTTAATAATGAGCTAAAATGACTAGTTTTCTCTTTATGGCAACATAAAATCACTTCTATAAGCTTAGGGCCTAGAATTTCAGAGTCACAATCTCCAGTTGCTAAGAAAAATTCAACATTTTACCCAAGCCTTCAATTCTCCATTTCATTGACTGTTCTCCCACCTAAGATTTTAGGTGTCCAGAGAAAGAGACCAGCAGAACTTCTTTGTTCTGCCATCTTGGAGGGAGGAAGTATGGAACATAAAAGCACTTTGACAAATCTAAATCATAAAGGGTGAATATAGTAATGGTTAATATTGTGTTGTTATTGACCAAGTGGGATAGAGCCAGGGCACTTACCTAGTAGACACAGGATTTCAGCCAGGCTCAATTGTTGTTTTTCTATGACAACCTAATTGATAAAGGCTCTCAAAGGGGAATCAGGTGACTAAACTACCCAGTTGATGGGATGTGAACCAACACTCATCATCTAATGTAGCAATACCCTGTAAATATTTTTAAAAATGCCTCGACAATGATTGCTTGACATAATCATATGCCTCAGAGTCCCAAGAGTCAAATTGACTTATCTCCTATCATATAAGGTCCATCTCAGTGTCCTTCTCCCTTCATTTGAACCTTGGCCACTTTGGGTAATTCTGACCAGCCATTAGTCATTAAGGAGAATTACACTGGTAGGGAAATCAGGTTACAGATCCATAGAAGGAATACCTGTGTCAAATCTCTCTATCAACATGTCTGTCTCCTTTAAATAAACCATAAAGTCTCCAAAGATGCAACTATGCTTCAGCCATCTTTGTATCTTTTGCACATATTAAAGTGATTAAGAGAAAGAACTTGAAATGCCTAAATTCAAATTCTTACTCCAATCTTTATTAGCTTAGGAATACAACAATGAATAAGGCACAGTGCCTTTCCACTCTAAGTTACATTTCCTCACTAGGAAAACTGAACTTATAATAACTTCCTCATTGGATTATTGTAAGAATTAAATGAGAATTTATTTAAAGCACTTAGCCAAAGATTCCCCTAGTGTGAAGTGAATGTTAGCTATCATTATTTTTTATTATTATAATAGGTACTAAATGAATGAATGAGTGGGAGATGAATCTGACATCTATGTTTTATTCCCAATCTAAAATTCTATAATTCTATTTAGTTTCCAGAGGAGTTCATATCTGAAAACTTCTTATCTGAAAACATTTCAGCAGTGCTCTTTATTTGTGTGTTTTAGATGCAATATAATATAGAAGAAAGTACATAGGCCTAGAAGCCAGAGGACCAAAATTGAATTTTTCTTTACATACTACTTAGCAAACTGATGCATACCTACATTCATTCAACCTTATGTCAAGCACTGTGCTAAGCTTAGGAATGCCAAAGCATGGGCCCCCCTTTAGTCAAAATGGAAAAGATGCACTTACGACAGTATGTCAGGGAAGCACAGAAATCACCTTCTTTTTCACATGTCAAGGATGGTTTCAGAGAAGCTGAAATGTCCATGAGGGTGGGAAAAGTGTGTCATTCATCTCTGTATTCCCTGGATCTTGCAGAGTTTCAAAGTATAGTAAGTAGCATTTGACAAATATTTGTTGAATAAATGAACTAACATTTCTGTCAAGCTGTGAGTGATGGTTAGGAGTCCAGTAAGACAAGAAGAAGGGATCCCTAAACAGAAAGAATGGCACTTGCAAAGGCATACACAAATTGGGGGATGCAAATGTGTGTGGGGATGGTGCTGTCAGGAGGGCAGGCAGTACAGACTAAACAAGGTGGAGGCTATGAAAACCTTGTGTGAACTGAAAGCTCTGTACAGCTTCATATTATCATAGCGATCTCCACCCTCACCCTCGCCTTTTTGGCATCCCACATAGTTCTAGATGGACTCCATTCAAGTTTTCACTAGCTCCAGACTGTTCTCTAACATGTCCTAATTCTCTTGTCCTCCTTTCTTTCTGAAAATATTTTAGAGAATCATTAAAGAATAAAGGTATATAATACTTGCCTTCATTGTTCCTTCTATTAAACAAAGGAAATATAATACTTTGTAAAGAATAAAATTGTCAGTGTAGACACACTGACCACTTTGCCACCAACATTTCTATTTGTCTTGCTTTTTAATCCACATCATCACATTAGTACTTCATAGCACTCATTTTAAAGATTTCTATTTTTAATTTGTCATTTTGAGAAAGAATATTTCTTCACTGAAGATATATATTTTTACTTAGCTTTATGAAGGCCTTTTGCATTGAAATGCTCATTTAAGAAAACCTGAAAGATTCGGAACATTTGGAAAACTCATGCTCATTACAAACACTTGGAAAATTCAGAGAGCAATTTGTGAGTGGAGGTTTTATCAGAGAATTTTCATTACATGTAATTTCCAGGTTATTGCCATAATGAAGAACAAAATTTATAATAAAAAGATTTCCTTGTACATTGTACCCAGATACCATCCTTACAGAATTTTCAACGCTTCCACACACTTAGTTTTCAAAGCCAAAATTCACCTAAAGGCTTTCATTGTAATTGATTTTGCACCAGTTGGTGGTCTCTCAAGACAGTTATTCTTTCCTTGCCATAGCATGTAAAACTTGGGTTCTAATTTTGTTTTTCTCTTTCATTAAATGAAAATATGTCTTTAAATATTTTTAAGAAAGATTTTTTATTTAAATTATTTTATTGTTGTTCAGTTACAGTTGTCTGTATTTTCTCCCCACCCCTCTCCACTACCCCCTCCAAACTCACCTCCCTCCCTTGCTTCCACCCTTCCCCTTGGTTTTGTCCATGCGTCCTTTATCATAGTTCCTGAAAACCCTCCTCCCCACTGCCCCCTTCCCCCTGGCTATTGTTAGATTGTTCTTAACTTCAGTGACTCTGATTATATTTTGTTTGCTTTTTTCTTTTGTTGATTATGTTCCAGTTAAAGGTGAGATCATATGGTATTTGTCTTTCACCTCTTGGCTTATTTCACTTAACATAATGCTCCCCAGTTACATTTCTTCTGACAATGCATGATGAGAATATCTTACTGTACCTTCACATAGAAGAAAAGTTGATTGAGGATAAAATTATCAAAGAATATTTTTACTACTTTGAAATTTTAAAAATGTTGAATCACTGTTTCTGGCACTTAGTGTTGTGCAAGAACAGTATGAGGACAACCTCAATACAGTTCTCTCTCACATGATCAAGTTTTTCTTATCTGGGTGCTTGAAAAAGATCTTTATTCTTATAATTCAAAATACTCTCCAAGATTGTGGTCTCTTTTTTACTAGATTTTAGGCAGTGAGGTTTGCTCTCAAAAACTGTTCCTCCTCAGGCCGATACTTTAGGATTATCTTTGAACAAAGCTTACTTATGTTTAAATTGTTTTAGTTTCTTTTTTACAAAACTCTATCTTTTGGGAGAGATCTATGTGCCCCAATCTCTGAATTTAGCATCAATTTTATCAACTTCAAACCTTTGTTCTTGATTTTTCAGTCACGGGAAAGTTTGAAATATTTGCTATCTATATTATGTTTGAAATTCTTTGCAGTGTCAATTCTGTGTATTAGGGATCCTAATGCAGATTTTAATTCTGTAATCACAATTTTGACTTCTTCAAAATCTCTTATTTCATCCTGTTCCTTTGGATCAGGCCTGTAGGCTTTCATCTCAAAATGTTTGCTCCTTAAATTTATCTTTTCTTTTCTTTAGAGTTCTTCATGAAACATAATGAAAACCTCAAACAATTTTGAAAATTTTCTTCTATTTTTATAACAAATCATATCTAGTTGATTAGAGTGACAAAAAAACTATAGCTCTCTGGTCAGTCAAAAAAACATATCTCTTCAAAAGAGATGGCAGCTCAGTTTTCTTGTTGACATAAAATATTGATTATCGAACGAGGGATAGGAGAAACAAAGGTTGTTCATTCTACTCTCAGCAGAGCCAGCGTAAGTGCCAGACTGACTGGATCTTCTGCTCAATTCTAATGGGTTAATATACAGTATAATTTTTTTCCTAGGACTATCAATCCCCTATTTTCTAGATCATAACATATTTCTTTTTCTGTATTGCCAGAGGTGCTTTAGAAGGAAGCTCAAACAGGGATTACTATAAAGGCTATTTTAAACTTGGAAACCTTCACTACAATGACTATTTGGCTTTAAAATAATTTTATATAGTTAATCATTATTAAAAAATACAACAAATGAATACTCTTTTTTAAAGGACACTCATTTTTCTTAAAATGGTCCAAACACTTCGTAGAAATATCCTGTTATTTTTAAGACCTAAAATTTCAACCTAACTTTGTGCTAGCTTGTTTTAACACCCTAAAATATATTTAGGATAGTCCACCTTGACATACTGAATGCTGAAAATTTTATGCTTAGACAAAGAGTGATCTGCAGGTCTTTCACCAAGCACAGTCAATGCGCTCGAGCAAGGGTTACCAAAAATGCTGGGGAATTTTTTTTTCTATTTATTGTTATAGCTCAAATCCTTGTGTCTCTGGTAGGCTTTAAGTGACATAAATATGTATTTCCATCTGCACATCCTTGTCAGGAATAGTTCTTCTGGGAGGTGTTATGCCACCCAAATACTTCCAGAATAGAGTCTGTTAATCCTGCTACCACTATAGAAATACAGAGAAAAAGTCTACTCAGGCCACTACTACAGCTGCTGTGGCAGGAAATGTTCCAGCAACCATACCCGGGCTACCCTGGCTACCAAAAAGAAGCATGAGAAAGTTGAATTTCCTTCAGATGAAGAGGGATGTAGAGAGCTGATCTCAGTCTATTACTTTTTTAAAGTATATTTTATCAATTATGCTATTATAGTTGTCCCATTATTTTCTCTCCTTTATTCCCTTCCACACTGCACCCCCACTTCCAGGTGCATTCCATCCCCCCCAGCTTAGTTCATATCCATGGATAGTACATGTAAGTTCTTTGGCTTCTCCATTTCCTGTATGATTCTTAATCTTTCCCCGTTTTGTACCTACCATTTATGCTTCTTATTTCCTGTACCTTTCCCCCATTCTCACCTCTCCTCATCCCCACTGATAACCCTTCATGTGATCTCCATTTCTGTGATTCTGCTCCTACTCTAGTTGTTTGCTTAGTTTTCTTTCTTTTTTTTTTTTAGGTTCAGTTGTTGATAGTTGTGAGTTTGTTGTCATTTTACTCTTCATCATTTTGATCTTCTTCTTTTTCTTAGATAAGTCCCTTTAACATTTCATATAATAAGGGCTTGGTGATGATGAACTCCTTTAACTTGACCTTATCTGGGAAGCATTTTATCTGCCCTTCCATTCTAAATGATAGCTTCACTGCATAGAGTCATCTTGGGTGTAGGTCCTTGCCCTTCATTACTTGGCATAATTTCTTCCCGCCCTATTCTTGCCTGTAAGATTTCTTTTGAGAAATTAGCTGATAGTCTTCTGGGAACTCCTTGGTAGGTAACTGTCTCCTGTTCTCTTGCTACTTTTAGGATTCTATCCTTCTCTTTTATCTTGGGTAATTTAATTATGATATGCCTTGGTGTGTGATTCTTTGGGTACAACTTCTTTGGGACTCTCTGAGCTTCCTGGACTTCCTGAAAGTCTATTTTCTTTGCCAGATTAGGGAAGCTCTCCTTCATTATTTGTTCAAGTAAGTTTTCAATTTCTTGCTTTTTGTGTTATGATCTTTCAAGGCCAGATAGATTCATGAGATTCCAGCAGGCAGAATATTCATGGAGCTGTTGGGATGTCTGACATGCCTTTATTCAAGGGTGGGTGATCCACATATGCTGCAAGCTTCATGTCCCACTGCATGTCACCTGTCCCTCAGTGGGAAATCCCAATTCCCTTACATACTACATGCACACAAAACCAGCAGGGTGCCAATAGATTATACAATTTGAGTTTCATTCTATGTATTTGGGCCCATGCAAGGCTATGGGAACCATTTGTCAGATCCAGTCTCAAGGCTATAGGAACACAGCTTATCTTAGTTCCCTAGACATCTGGGTGAGGAAGCCAAACTGCCTCTGTTTACCCTATACTCTTCCTCTTCTCATTCAGGCACCCCTATGATTCAGATGTTGGAACATTTAAATTTGTCCCAGAGGTTCCTAAGTCTGTCCTCATTTTTTTAAATTCTTGTTTCTTCATTCTCTTCTGGTTGAATGTTTAGTTCTTCCTTATGCTCCAAATCGTTGATATGAGCCCTAGTTTCCTTCCCTTCACTCTTGGTTCACTGTATATTTTTCTTCATTTCACTTTGCATAGCCTTCATTTCTTCCTCCATTTTGTGACTATACTCAACCATTTCTGTGAGCATCCTGATCACCAGTATTTTGAACTCTGAATCTGATAGATTGGCCATCATCTCATTACTTAGCTATTTTTCTGGAGTTTTGATCTGTTCTTTCATTTGGGCCACATTTCTTTGTCTTGGTGCACCTGTTACTTTGTAAAGGGTATAGACTTAAGTAGTTGCCAAGGCATGATAACCATGTTCTCTGCTTTGTGGTGCTGTATGTGGGGAAGGGGCCTGAGAGGAAACTTCCAATGCCACTTGCTCAGTTCTTGGCCAGCTTTCAGTCACTTCCTTAGCTAACCACAAGCAAATTGGGCTCTTCTGGTGCTGATTCCTGGGTGGGTGGGTTTGGGTACATTCTAGGACCTCAGGGTTCTCTCTAATGAATTCTCCTGTGTGGCTGGGAGTTTTTCTTACCACCATAACCCCAATGGGTTTTTATAGCCCAGGCTTTAAGGCTTTCTTTTCCAGTGCTGGAACTCTTGGTTGCAGGGTCTGTCTTACTCCTCTATTCTATTACTAAAAGCAGTCTATTAATAAGCCCAGTCTAAATTTAGCTTATTATAAACCTTCATTAGTGAAAATGGGAGAAATAGCAAGGCCACCTTTTATATCTGCATACCTGTATACACACACACAGTGGATACCTATACCACCATATTAACTATGTACTTTGTAAAATGCATAAAATTAGCTGCATTAGCATTTAGAAAGAATAACTATAAATCAGTGCTCAAACCCTATTAAATATATCTGTACCTCCACTGGGTATATGTATGTATGCCACTTTGAGGGTCATTGGACTAAAATCCCACCAGCTGGGCCACCAGAAAAATGGATCTTAAACTACCTGTTGATCCTTGATAGGTTCCACAATATAATGGGCACACACAGTGGGCAAATAGGAGTTGTGAATAAGCATGTGATTTACTTCTCCACACACTCCCTCCTGTTACCTCTTGCCCTTCCTTACAGTGTGGCTTGATTTGTGGCATCTCTAAGTCCTCTGTAGAGATTGTGTCCTGTGCTACATTTAGACAGGCATTTCATGGATGACAACCACCTGTCAAGGCCTAGAAGCTGGCAGGGAGCCTCCAAAGTCTGCCAGTGCCCTCATGCCACCAAGGCAAGACCCAGCTAAATAAACCCCTATCTAATTATCAATCATCTAATGAATGTTTTTCTATAAGAATTTATTGATCTACAAACACAGAATGAGTGTTCTTAACTGCTTAATTCCATGTAGTACAGGAGATCACATAATTTCTCATGAACCTAGTTATGGAAAAAATATACCCTAGAAAGGCAGTAAATATGGATCAAAACTTTCCACCTCTCATGATAGAGAAAGACTATCTTTTCAGATATAGAAAACTGGAGACATGAATCAAAGCTCTTTTCAAATTTACCAAAATATGATATATTGTTTTATTGGTAAAACCTAGAATTGGCCAGAAAACAGCAGGAAACCTTCTCCCAGTCACTGCTAGTGTGAATATAATTGATATGGTCTTCCTGGAAGACAGTTAGTAAATTATATTAAGAGCTTTAGAAACTTCGCCATTAACTCAATATGTCCTTCCCTACAAATTTAACCTAAAAAAGCAAATAGATATGGAAAAAATTCATGAAAATAATCATTAAGGGTATTTATAATAGCAAAATTAAGAAACAATCTACATTTTAATTGAATGGAGGAATTGTTAAATAATTTATAACACACCATGCAAGAAATACTATTCATTCTTCGATTTCTTATTTATTAAGTACCTCACCATGTCCAGGCACTCTTTAGCAACTAATTAATACAGACAAAGCTTTTCATAAAGATGATACTTAGTCAAGGATAGAAGAGACAAGTATTCCATAAGCAAGTAAACAAATACATGAAGAAAAAATTCAGAAAGCTGAAAAGCACCATGAGGACAATGAAACAGTGATGTAAAGGAAGTGGCAGTTGATGAGGGTTTTAGACTACTTTATATAAGGATTTCTCAACCTTGGCACCATTGGCATTTGAAGCCATATTCTCTTTTTGGTGTGGTGGAGGGGCTCCTGTGCATTGTAGGATGCTTAACAGCATCCCCAGCCTCTACTCACAAATTTTACCCACCTCAGTTATGACAATAAAAAATGTCTCCAGCCATTGCCAACTGTACTGTGGGGGCAAAGTCTACCCTATTTGATAACTACTGCTTTAGATTTAAATTCATCTGAGAAAGTGAAATTTGAGCTGAGAACTGAGTATGTCTTTTAATAATCTTTAGGATGTAGGAAATACTCATGATATAATAATAACATAAAATATATTCCATTCAATGAAATCCCAATATTGCTTTTCTTTTTAAATCTTTATCTAAACAAATATTATGGCATAATGGTTAGCAGTGTGAACCTGGTACCAGCTTATCTTAGTTGAAGTCCCAGTTCCAGATCCAAGATGGCAGAGGAGAATGATTGGAAATTACACTAACCTCCTCCCAGGACCAATCTGGAATTACAACTAAATTGTGGAGAAATCACCTGGAACAAACAACTGAACAATAGCAAGAGATAAGCCTTATAACCCCAGACAGAAGAAAGAGCTTCAGCACAATGTGCCTGGTAGGGACTGCGGTGGAGACAGGAGAGGGCTGGATGGGCTCCCACAGGCAGCATGTGAAGCACTGGAGGAATATTTAAACAGCTGGTTGGATACACCTGAGAAATGTGGGGTCTAAACCCTAAGCTTGGATCCCCAGCCTAGAACACCAGAGCCCAAAATGTACGTAGATAACATCCAGTGGCAAAAAGCAGCAGGATTGCTCACTGTCAGAGATGGAAGACTGGAGAGGCAAAAAAATGTTTAAAGAGGCAATGTGCAAATTTTCATTTGCAGTTACTTTCCTTGGGCTCTGGCAAAGGTGGGAGGCAGAGTGGACCAGAGATGCTTGAGGGGAAACTGGAGACAGAGGCTTTGAGGGGGGAACTGGGAGAGTAGCCACTGAGATCCAGTGCTAAGTCATCCCCATATGACAGCAGCCATTCTGCTCAGGCAGACCACTCCCCTCCAAATGGCAGCAGCCTGAGGGGAAAAAACAGTCCCAACCCCAGGAGCAATTCCGCCATGCCTTGTGGTGCTTAAGCCTGATTGCTGATTGCCCAGTGACTAAATTAACAACTGAAGGAGTCAAACACAGACCTTAGATCCCTGAAAATCTCAAACAGGCTGCAGAAGGTCAGATGGGGTCACCATCTGAAATCACCAGAGGCAGATCCAGAAAGAAAAAACAGTGGTAAATATTAGATGATACTGAGACAAAATCCACAAGGATCTTCTCCATGATTTTTGATGTTCTTTCCTATATAGCTCTTTAACATTCATTCCTTCAGGTTTGGTGTCCTTCAAGTTTGTGCATATTAAGTCACTAGATTTTATACTACAGTTTATTTCAATTCATATATTTTACCACTCCATTCTCTTATTCCATTTTACCTTCTTCTTTCCTCTTATTATTTCTATTTAAAATTTTGTTTTCTGTCTTCTACAACTTGTTTCCATTTGGCACTCTTACTATTTCTCCCGCATCCACCCTCTCAAAACCAATGTTCTTGTAACTGGTCATCTCACATTCTTTTTCCCACTCTTGGAATACCCATGTTCTTTCTCCATCTTTAGCAATAAATTTGCTCCTTGGTTGTGGATAGGGCAGTTGTTTCTGCATTTTTTTTTGCTTGCATCTTTAGTTCTTTACTAATTTTGTATTTCAAATCTCAAATTTTACCATTCCCTCTCCTACTCTTTTTTCATTTTCCCTGTCTTAGCCTGATTTATTTTATTTTATTTTCTCTTTCATCTTATTTTTTCCTTTTCCTTTCCATCTCAGATTTTAATTTTTCCCTGTTTTAGCCTGATTTTCATTCCCTACTCTTAGTATTCCCTCTCCCTATCATCTCAAAATCACTTCCCTTTCCTCTAGACATCTCTTGAGATTTTCTTTCTTTCTTCCCTCTTATTTCCATCCCACCTATATTAATTTTAGCTCATTTGTTGTTGATAGCACTGAGGTAGATCTTTCTCTCCAATTTGGTTCCTATTTTTCATTGTTTATTTACTTATTTTTCATTTTTCTTTCTTTCACTTTATTTTATTTTATTTCATTTAATTTCTGTTTAAATCTAATACTATACAGTTCCCTTCTCTTACTCCATTTTTGCCTTCTTCATTCCCATTTTTATTACAATAAAAATTTTACTTTCTCTCTTCACATTGCTCCAATTCCCAACTCTTATTAGCACTTCTCCCTCTACCCTCTCAAAATCATTGATCTTACAGTAGGTCATCATATTTGCTCTCCTTTCTTATAATAGTCTTAATGTCTTTACGCCCTTGTTAATACTGGTATATTTGCTCTTGATAGTGGCATTTCATGTAGGAATTATTTTAGTGGATGTGGGTTTGTTTCCTGGGCTTTGTGGTTTTGTTCCTGCAGCACCTATACAACAGCATACAAGACATTATTGGTGGAGTGACCCTCAGTCAACCAGCTGGAGGGAAGGACCCACCAAAGAAAGACCCAACAACAATCAAAACACAATTACATCCAGGGAGTTAACATAAATGGAATAAATGGCATCCCAAAAGCATAAAGTTTAGGAGATCAAGGAGACTGCACTACTGAATCTCAAAGGTCACTTACCATAGAAGTTCACACCACAAACTCCAGGAGTCAAAACAGATCAATTAAACAAGCAGAAGCAAACAAGAAGAATATTACAAAAAGTAGGGAGACAAAAAACAACCCCCAATCAAAAGGAAATGAAAACTCCTCAGAAAGAATGCTAAATGAAATAGAGTCATGTAAACTATCAGATATTCAATTTAAAAAATGGTTATAAGGAAGCTCAATGAGATCAATGAGAATTACAAAAAACTACAGGGAACCTACAAGGAACTTACTCCAAAATACATCAGTATGAAAAAGGACATAGAAACTATCAACTAGAGCCAGGAGGAAATCAATAATACAGTTTCTGAAATGAAGAACATAGTACAAAGAATCAAAAGCAGGCTAGATGAGACAGATGATCAAATTAGCAAACTGGAAGACAAGGTAGAAAAAAGTCCCAGAAACAGCAATAAAAGGAATAAAAAAGATTCAAAATGAACAAAGGGGGGTTAATGGAAATGCAGGAAAACATGAAATGTAGTAATACCCACACATGCATTAGGATACCAGAAGGAGAAGAGGAGCAAGGGGCAGAAAACCTGTTAGAGAAAGTAATGATGGAAAACTTTCCTAGTTTGATGAGGCAAAAAGTCACACAAGTCCAGGAAGCACAGAGGGTTCCAATCAAGAGGAACCCAAAGAGGCCTGGTTCCAAGAAACATCATATTTAAATTGACAAAATTGAAAGACAAAGAGAGAATCTTATAGGCAGCAAGGGACTAAAAGGAAATAACATACAAGGGAGCCCCAAAAAGGCTAGCAGCTGACTTCTTGACAGAAACACTACAAGTCAGGAGGGATGGCAAGAAATAGTCCAAGTAATGAAAAGCAAAGACCTGCAACCAAGACTACTCTATCCAGAAAGGCTCTCATTTAAAATGGAAGGTGAAATAAGGAATTTCCTAGAGAAAAGAGGGCTCAAAGAATACACCTTGACCAAACCATCATTGCAAGAGATGTTAAAGGGACTGATTCAAAAAGATGAAGAAAAGGAGCAAGAGAGAGAGAGAAACACAGGTACAAAGGGGAAAATGGCAATGAATAAGTACCTATCAATAATAACCTTAAATGTAAATGGATCAAATGCTCCAATCAAAAGACATAGGGTAGCTGAATGGATAAGAAAACATGACTGACACATATGCTGCTTACAACAGACCCACTTCAGAGCAAAAGACCTACAAAGACTGAAAGTCTTTGACTGAAAGTGAAGGGATTACTCCCTTCAGTAGAAGGGAGTAATAGAAAAAATTACTCCAAGCAAATGGACAGGACAAAAAAGCCAGGGTAGCAATGCTTATATTTGACAAAATAGACTTCAAAACAAAGGCCATAAATAGAGACCCAGAAGGACACTTCATAATACTCAAGGGAAGAATACATCATGAAGACATAAACATTATAAATATATATGCATCCAACATAGGAACACCCAAATATATAAAGAAAACCATGGAGAACTTCAAGAAAGATATTGACAGCAACACAATTATAGTAGGGTATGTTAACACCCACTGTCAAAAATGGATAGATCTTTCAAATAAAATATGAACAAGGATATTGTGGCATTGAACAATGCCCTGTGTCAAATGAACTTAACTGAATATATATATATATAATCATCCCAAACAACCAAAATTCACATTCTTTTAAATTGCACATGGAGCATTATCAAAGATAGACCACATAATAAGACACAAAGGAAGCATCAACAAACTCAAGAAAATTGAAATTATATCAAGCAATTTCTCAGACCACAAGTGCTTGAAAGTAGAAACCAACCTCACGGAAAAAACTAAAAATGATTCAAATTCATGGAGACTGAATTGCATGCTATTAAACAATGAATGGGTTAAGAATGAGATCAAGGAAGAAATAAAATGTGTTTCTGGAAACAAATGAAAATGAAGACACAATGAAGTCAATCTTGAAAGGGAAATTCATAGTGGTATAGGTCTACCTAAAAAAGATAGAAATATTTCAAACAAACAACTTAAACCAACATCTACAAGAATTGGATGAATAACAACAAAGCCCAGAGCAAGTACAGGGAAGGAAATAAACAAGATCAGAGCAGAATTAAATGACATAGAGACTAAAAGCACAATTTTAAGGATCAAAAAACCCAGGAGCTCATTCTCTGAAAAGATAAACAAAATTGACAAGTCCTTAGCAAGATGTATCAAGAAAAAAAAAAGAAATATCCACATGAATTAAATCAGAAATGAAAAATGAAAAATGATAAATTATAACTGATACCAAAGCAATACAAAGGGTTGTAAGAAATTCCTGTAAAAAACAATATGTGAGGAATTTGACAACCTGGGCAAAATGCTCAAATTTCTAGAAACATATAATCTTTCTGAATTGAATCAAGAAGAAGAAGTAAACCTTAATAGATTGATAATAGCTAGTGAAATTGAAGAAGTAATAAAAACTCCCTATATGCTGATGTGGCCACCGCACCTGGCAGTGACCGCAGAATGCTGCAGATTGCTCGTTGACAGGAAAAACATACACAGAGACAACTGAGTCTTTTGGGGAACTAGGGACAGATTCAGCCACTCTCTCTAGTGGGGAGTGTGCCAGGCCACCCTCCCTAGGGAAGAGCACCCTAAGGGAGAGCACCCCATTCTTTTATTGGGTTCATTTGCATAAGAATTCAGGTAAAGCTTATTACTCATTGCCAGGATGAAAGTATCAAACAATAGACAACAAGGAAGTCTGAGAGCCTATTTTGAGTCAGGGTCAAAAAGCTGTAAAAGACTTTGAGGAACAAACTTACTTACTCCTTGGACCCTTCTCATTCAACCGAGAGCATTCTAAACAAAGCAGGTTTCACAGGATTTTACATATTCTTTCTTAGGCCTGATCACCTAGGGAACCCGCCCTTTCCAGCACAGGGCAGCACCACCTTGTCATTGTTTCAGGCTTAGGTGGAGCAAGGGAACTAAAGCAACCAAGAGATAACAAGATTTTCTCACAGACCATGAGCACTCAGGCTTTGTCAAAGCCAAGGGGTGAGGGTCCATCACTCTCTTTTTGCCATAGTCCCCAAAGTCCCTCCTTGGGGGCCCCCATGTGATCGTGCCTGTCTTAGGTTGTTCCCCCCTTGGAAAATCTTACCCATCATTGGCTAACTGACCAAGCACTGGGGTCCAGGCAGGGTGAAGTAAAAAGGAGCAGAAGTGGTGCTCCTGTCAGGGGGATAAGCTTTTTTCTCCTTGGTGGCTTACGGTTCCAAGGTCGTTCCCTCAGCCTTAGCCTAGGTGGGGGTTACAGCTTCTCATACTAGGCAGGGCAGTTCCCAACAGTACACAACAGCCCTGGACCTGGACAGTTTCACAGGAGAATTTTACGAAATATGTAAGGAACAAATAACCTCTATACTTCTGAAACTATTCCAAAATATGCAAGAAGACGGAAGACTCTCAAACTCTTTTTATGAGGCCAGCATCATCCTAAACCCAAAACCAGATAAAGACACTACAAAAAAAGAAAACTATGGGTCAATGTCACTCATGAACATAGATGCTAAAATCCTCAACAAAATATTGCATAAAGCAATGTATTAAAAAGATCATACACCATGATCAAGTGGGATTCATCCCAGGGATGCAAAGATGGTGTAATAGTCACAAATCAATAAATGTAATACATCGCATAAGCAAAAGGAAATGCAAAAATCACGTGATCATATAAATAGATGAGAAAAAAACATTTATAAGGTACAGCACCCACTTGTGATAAAAACACTTAGCAAAGTGGGAATAAAGGGAAGATTCCTCAATATAATAAAGGCCATATATGAGAGACTTACAGCTAACATCATACTCAATGGGCAAAAACTAAAATCTTTCTCACTAAGATCAGGAACAAGACAAGGTTGTCTACTTTCACCACTTCTATTCAACATAGTATTGGAAATTCTAGCCACAGCAATCAGACAAGAAAAAGAAATAAAAGGCATCCAAATTGGAAAGGAGGAATTAAAGCTGTCATTGTTTGCAGATGACATGATAGTGTACATAGAAAATCCTATAGATTCCACAAAAAAAGCTACTTGATTTAATAAGGGACTTTGGCAAAACGGCAGGACACAAAGTCAATGTTCATAAATCAAAGACATTTTTGTACACCATCAAAGAAATATCAGAAACAGATGTCAGTTAAAATAAAAATCCCATTTGCTATAGCAATAAGGAAAATAAAGTACCTAGGAATAAACTTAACTAAGAAGGTAAAAGACCTGTAATTCAGAAAACCACACAACACTGAATAAAGAAATTAAGGAAGATACAAACAAATAGAAGCATGTAACATGTTCATGGATTAGAAGAATTAACATCATCAAAATGTCCACACTACCCAAAGCAATTTATATATTCAGTGTAATCCCTATTAAAATACAGTGACATATTTCACAGATAGAAAAAATATTTCAAAACTTTATATGGAACTATAAATGACACTGAATAGCCACAGCAATTTTGAGAAAGAAGAACAAAATAGGAAGGATCACAATACCTGATATGAAAGTACATTACAAGGCCACTGTAATCAAAATAGTCTGGTACTGGCATAAGAACAGATGCATAGATTAGTGGAACAGGATATAGAAGCCAGAAATGAACCCTTGTCTCTAAGGTCAATTAATACTTGACAAAGTGAGCAGAAGCATAAAATGGAGTAAAAATAGCCTTTTCAACAAATGGGGTTGGGAGATCTAGACAGGTACATGCAAAAAAAAAAAAAAAAAGAAACTCAACTACCAACTTACACCATACACAAAAATAAGCTAAGATGAATAAAAACTTAAATATAAATCATGAAACTATAAAAGTTCTAGAGGAAAACATAGGCAGGAAAACTTCAAATATTCCATGCAGCAATATTTTCACTGATACGTTCCCTAGAGCAAGGGAAATAAAGGAGAGAATAAGCCAATGGGATTTCATCAAAATAAAACACATCTGCACAGCTAAAGAAAACATCAGCAAAATGAAAAAGGAAACAACTGTATGGAAAATATATATTTGCCAATGATACCTCACACAAGGGTTTGATTATGAAAATATATAAAGAACTCACATGACTCTACACCAGGAAGACAAAGAATTGAATTTAAGAATGGGCAAGGGACCTGAGACACTTCTCCAAGGAGGACATACAGAGGGCCCAGAGACATATGAAAGGATGCTCAGCATCACTAGCCATCAGAGAGATGCAGATTAAAATCACAATGAGATAGCAATTCACACTGGTCAGAATGGTCATCATAAAGAAATCAAGAAAAAACCCAGTGCTGGTGAGGTTGTGGAGAAAAGGCAACCTTAGTACACTTTCGGTGGGAATGCAGACTGGAGCAGCCACTGTGGAACACAATATAGAATTTCCTCAGAAAACTAAAAATGGAACTGCCTTTTGACCTGGCAATTCCACTGCTGGGATTATACCCCAAGAATGCTGAAACAACAATTCAAAAGAAACTATGCACCCCAATGTTCATAGTAGCACAATTTACAATAGCCAACTGTTGTAAGCAACTCTAGTGTCCATCAATAAATAACTGGATCAAAAAAACTGTTGTACATTTACATGATGAAATACTATGGAGCAGAAAGAAAGAAGAAGCTCCTACCC
The DNA here is from genome assembly GCA_004024845.1 of Tonatia bakeri. Taxonomy (NCBI): domain Eukaryota; kingdom Metazoa; phylum Chordata; class Mammalia; order Chiroptera; family Phyllostomidae; genus Tonatia; species Tonatia bakeri. The sequence continues at coordinate 17,068 of PVIA01007989.1, forward strand.
TTCACAACAGCATAGATGGATCTGGAGAGCATTATGCTAAATGAAGTAACGGAGGCTGTGAAAGAAAAATACCATATGATCTCACCTATAAGTTGAACCTAATCAATAAAATAAACCTCAAGCAAAATATAACCAGAGACATTGAAATAAAGAACAAACTGACAGTAAACAGAAGGGAAGAGGGAGGTGAGTATCTGGAGAGAGAAGGGAAAGGATCAAGTGAAGGAGCATTTATAAAGGACCCTTGGACAAAGACAATGGGGGGGGATTGAATGTAGAAGGTGGAGGGGTGGGTAGGGAAGGAGAGAGTAACAGGGGAACAACAGGGACAACTGTAATTGTACAACACAGAAAATGTTTTTTAAATCCTGGCTCCACCACGTGTGACCTTGGGTATGTCACTTTACATTCCTGTGCTCTCAGGTTCTCATCCACAAAATGGGGGTGGTACAAATAGTACCAAGTAGGTAGGGTTGCTTGGAGTACTGAATAATTTAATTATACCAAGGTCATAAAAGAGTGAGAAGAGAAAGTGACACATTTTTGAAGCACTATATATACCACATATATATTACACAAGTTTGTATACATATAACATACAGGGTCTGGCAGAAGTATCACCTGTTTGAGTGTGGTTTGTAAGGTATGTGAATGTCTTGCACGAGTTGGACAGCAATTTGAACATTTCACCTAAAAGGTGATATGTTGTACTTGAATGTGATATTGTTATGTTACAGAAATACATGCTTATAATTTTGTAATAAAAAGGGGTGTTACTTGTGCTAGACCCTGTATAATAGAATTAGAGTGAATGACATCCCAGAAGTACTGTACATATATCAGATGTAATATACATAACATATTGCATGTATATACAATATTTACTATATATTATAGATTATACATTGTACATTATATCATTATATATAACATATGTTACATATATAATATCTAATAGAATATATTTTGATTTTAATATATGAAAAATGTATATGCATATTCCAGATTTTATACACATGCACACACACATACACACACATACTGGATGTTTCCATTTTCTTTTTGTGAAACAAATATAATAATGTGTTAATAATGGTACATTATAAAGGATTTTATTTTCTTTGTGCCTTTTTATATTATTCAGTTTTGCAAATGCAAGTTTTGCTTTCAAATCAGAACAAATATCAATATGTATTTTAGCAAAATAGTTAGAATTTTCATACTTCACCAGAGTCAACAGGCATATTAAGAGTGGGAGAGGAAGACCCTAGAAGATGTGCTCAGAAATCCTGTCCCAGGAAAGACGAATCAATTGTCAACCAACAGACAAGATACCCTACATTCAATCTGTTAGTCAGTTTCAGTATCCTAAAATTTATTAAATACTTGCTTTCTGCCAGACACTGTGCTAGTTTCTGGGAAATCAGAGGTGAATGAAGCATGCATTTCCTCAAGGAGCTCAAAATGGAAGGAGAAGAGAAATACAGCCACAAATAACCACAGTACAATAAACTGAAGTGGGGTTGTTATGTGATGTCAAACCAAGTCTCTGGGAGCTCCCAAAGGAAAGAATTAATTTCAATTGTAGTGAGGGAGCATTGCAAGAAGCATCACATAGGAGATGATGCTTGCACTGGACTTTAAGTGGTGGGTTTGGAAAATACAATCAGTAAGAATTCTGGTTTGAGCATACAAATAATGTGCCTCCTAATCAAATACCAGCAAGATCAATCAGTTTGGAGTAAGAAAAGTCAAAGGGACAAAGCAGTTCTACTTCAGAAAAGTATCTCAATCCCATATCAGAGTGCCTGCTTTCATAAAACAACTTGTGAATGTAAAGTTTGACAGCCATAGGAATTAGGAGATGGAAGTTCAAGTACTAGCTCTGCCCCTTACCAGCTGGATAATATTGGACAAACTACTAAAATGGCTGATCCTCCACTCACTTCCTCATTCATGTAATAGTGATAATAATACTTTGCAAAACTGTTGTGAGCCTCAAATGAGACAATACAAGTAAGAGACTTTAAGTGACATTAAAATAGTTGGAATTAATACATTGTCATGGTTTTAACATAATGGAGAATATTTGGAATAATTATAGTTTAATTTTTAAAATTTATATGTAAACACTGACTTTATATTTAGATATATATAAACACCAAATATGCATGAGTTTATAGCCTAATTGGCTTCATTTGTTTTTTCAGAGCCCAAAACCTATTACTAATCCAAGTGCATCAAGCCATTAAACAGCTAATCAATTTTTTTCTGAGATAACATAATCTTTATTTCTTGAGACACTTTATACAAACATTAAGCTGAAGGTAACTGCATAAAAATGAAATGGAGACTCATAATTACACACTGTTTTCATGTCTGAAGATAATTTAACCACCACCTACGACTGAATTGCTTCTTGTTACAGCTTTACATCTAGCTATAAAAATATATTGCAGCCTATGTCTATCTACAGGTATAATGTATAGTTGAGAGAAGAAAATTGAGGGAATTATCAGAAGAATTATACCAAAAAGAAAAAAAACACTTTGTCCCCAAAAGACTTGAAGTATCTTTGTGGGTATCAAGGAATTTGGAGAGGATGTTGTGTTCAACTTTCTTCTCTTAGTTCTTCCTTATAATTAATTCCTTTTCATCTTGAACACACTGCTATTATTTTTGGAGAAATAATATTATTTTGCTTTTTCTCTTTTATTTTTTAAAGGAGAGATTTACTAAGGCTGTTTGAAAAGGCTTAAAATGTCTTCTTGTCTTGGCTCTTGATGAACATTTCACCTGGTGTTTTCAAGGTGGAGATTTAGTGGAAGTAGCACAGAAGACAATGCAAAACAATGATAAAGGGATACTTCAATGTGGAGCCTTTGAAGGACAGCTTCCAACCAGTGCTGGCACTTGAAAATAATAAAAAAAAAATACCCAATGTATTTACCATATGTATTCCTATCCCCTCACAAAAAAATAGATTTGACAAAACCAAGATGTTGTTTTGTCCAATAGAACTAACAGAATATAGCAATGGAACATTCATGAATTACTTATTTCCAGTTATTCTAAAAAGGAGAAAATATTTTAGAAAGCTTTCATCCATCATCTTGAAAAATTATCCCATTCAGCTTTGAAATAATTTGTTTTTAAACAGAGCCTCTTTGAGCATGCTTTTCCAGGACTGAGAAAACCATATCTAACTACTTTTGTTCTATCTTTAGCCAGTCCCAGTTCTCAGTTTCACTCAGCACATGAATAATAGTGTTCTGAAAATAATAGTGTTCAAAAAAATGTGGTTGTTTCCAGTAATTTTCACGTTATTCAATCACATAGATTGGTTTCCTATGTTTTGTGTATTGTGTGTGTATTGTGTTATTACATACCAAGTTAAGAAGAATGCAGTCCATGTAGCTTAGCAAAAACAAAACAAAAAAAAATCATTTTAAAAGATTTGTTATTTATTTATTTATTTATTTATTTATTTATTTTTAGACAGAGGGAAAGGGGGGCAGAGGAGAGGGAGAAAAACATCACTGTGTGGTTGCCTCCCATGTGCTGCCTACTGGGGACCTGGCCTGCAACCCAGCCATGTGCCCTGAATGGGAATTGAACCGCCATCCCTTTGGTTCACAGTCTTGCATAAAATCACCGAGCCACAGCATCGAGGAAAAAAAAATCTGACATTTGTGTGAATTTAGTAATTTTACATACAAGGAAAACACTTTTCTCCCCTCTACAGTGTCTTTTCAACAATTTACTTTTATGAGCCATACTTATTAGTTAATGGTTTGGTATCATAACATTGAAATGTCACCTGTCTGCTTTAATTTGAGTTCAACCATTGACAATAAAACAGTGTTAAATTCTAAACCAAAGTACTGTATAGTTGAAATACAAGAGAAAATATAATTCATCATTATAGCTCTAAAAATGGTCCATATATTTTTATCTAAAATTAACATTAAAATCATTCTTACTTAAAAGATTCTCTAATAATTTTTATATAGGTTTCTGGAGTTTACCATTCACAAGAAAAACATAACAAATAAGTCACCTTTTTCAATAGTCAATTTGGCAAATGATTTAATAGGTTAATTGAGAACAAGAAAATGGGAAACTATTCAGTTAATGATGAGCTTTTTTGTGTGTGTACAGGTATGTGTGTTTTGATTTTTATGTATATTTTATTAATTATGCTATTACAGTGTTCCATTTTCCCCCATTTGCTCCCCTCTACCCAGCCCCTGACACTCCCCGCGGCAATCCCCACACTACTGTCCATGCCCATGGGTCCTGCATATATGTTCTTTGTCTTCTCCATTTCCTGTACTATACTTTGCATCCCCATGACTATTCTGTAACTACTAATTTATACTTCTTAAGCCCTTCACTTTTTTCACCCATCCTCCCAAACTCCACCTTTCTGGCAACCATCAAAATGCTCTCTGTATCTATGATTTTCTTTCTGTTCTGCTTGTTTCTTTATTTTGTTTTTTAGATTCAGCTGTTGATAGATGTGTATTTATTGACATTTTATTGCTCATATTTTTATCTTCTTTTTCTTAAAGAAGACCCTTTAACTTTCTATATAATAATGGATTAGTGACAATGAGCTTCTTTAGCTTTTTCTTGTCTGGGAAACTATCTGCCTTTCGATTCTAAATGGTAGGTTTGCTGGGTAGAGTAATCTTGGTTGTAGGTACTTGTTTTTCATCTCTTTGAATATTTCTGGCCAATCCTTTCTAGCCTGCAAAGTTCCTTTTGAGAAATCAGCTGACAGACTTATAGGAACTCACTTGTAGGTAACTAACTGCTTTTCTCCTGCTGCATTTAAGATTTTTGCTTTGTCTTTAACCTTGATATTTTAATTATGATGGGTCTGGGTGGGCCTCATTGGGCCCACCTTGTTTGGGACCCCATGTTTCCTGGACTTGTATGTCTATTTTTTTTTTTTTTTTTTTTGCCAAGTTAGGGAAGTTTTCTGACCTAATTTTTTCAAACAGGTTTTCAATTTTTTCTCTCTTCTTCTTCTGGCACCCCCATTATTCAAATTTTGGTATGCTGAAGTTGCCTCAGAGACTCCTTACATTATCTTCATTTTAGAGATTATTTTTAATTCTTGCTGTTCTGATTGGATATATTTATTTTGCTTTCTTATATTTTAAACCACTGATTTGATTTGCAGGTTCACCCACTCTACTGTTGATTGTTCATTGTTGAACAATGTAAATTGTTCATTTCAGTTAGTGTAGCCTTCATTTCTGATGTGTTTTTATAGTTTTCATGTTCTTTTTTATTCTTTTTTAATGTATTTTATTGATTATGCTATTACAGTTGTCCCTTTCTCCTCCACCCTGCACACCATCTCCCACCCACATTCCCCCTTTTGGTTCATGTTCATGTGTCATAAGTTCTTTAGCTTCTACATTTCCCATACTATTCTTGCCTCCCCCCTGTCTGTTTTCTATCTACCATCTATGCTACTTATTCTCTGTACCTTTTCTCCCTCTTTCCTCCTTCCACTTCCCTGTTGCTAACCCTCCATGTGACCTCCATTTCTGTGATTCTGTTCCTATTCTAGTTGTTTGCTTAGTTTGTTTTTGTTTTTTGTGTTAGGTGTGGTTGTTAATAATTGTGAGTTTACTGTCATTTTACTACACATGTGTTTTATCTTCTTTTTCTTAAGTAAGTCTCTTTAACATTTCATAAAATAAGGGCTGGGTGATGATGAACTCCTTTAACTCCTTTAACTTATCTGAGAAGCACTTTATCTGCCCTTCCATTCTAAATGAAAGCTTTGCTGGATAGAGCAATCTGGGAGGTAGGTCCTTGCCTTACATGACTTGGAATACTTCTTTTCAGCCCCTTCTTACCTGCAAGGTCTCTTTTGAGAAATCAACTGACAGTCTGATGGGAACTTCTTTGTAGGCAACTGTCTCCTTATCTCTTGCTGCTTCAAGGATTGTGTCCTTCATTTTTATCTTGGGTAATGTAATTGCCTCGATGTGCCTCGATGTGTGCTTCCTTGGGTCCAGCTTCTTTGGGACTCTCTGAGCTTCCTGGACTTCCTGGAAGTCTATTTCCCTTGCCAGATTGGGGAAGTTCTCCTTTATTATTTGTTCAAATAAGTTTTCCACTTGTTGCTCTTCCTCTTCCCCTTCTGGTGCCCCTATAATTCCAATGTTGGAATATTTAAAGATGTCTTGGAGGTTCCTAAGACTCTCCTCATTTTTTTTAATTCTTATCTCTTCATTCTTTTCTGTTTGGTTGTTCCTTTCTTCCTTCTGGTCCACTCCATTGATTTGAGTCCCAGTTTTCTTCCCTTCACCATTGGTTCCTTGTGTGTTTTCCTTCATTTCTCTTATCGTAGCCTGCATTTGTTTATCTAATTTATGACCAAAGTCAACCAGTTCAGTGAGCATCCTGATCAACAGTGCTTTGAACTGTGCATCTGATAGGTTGGCTATCTCTTGGTCGCTTAGTTGTATTTGCTGTGGAGCTTTGATCTGTTCTTTGATTTAAGCCATTTTTTCTTGTCACACCTGTTATGTTGAGTGGTGGAGCCTTAGGTGTTCACCAGGGCAAGGCAACCCAGTGTCTGGGTTATGACACTATACGTGGGGGTGGGGTCCCAGAGGGAGCAATGGCACTTGCTCTGCTCTCTGTCAGATTTCAGTCCCTTCTGCTGCTTCCCCCAAGCAAACTGGGCCTTTCTGGTGCTGATTCCCATGTGGGTGGGCTTGTATATGTTCTAGGACCCTGTGGGTCTCTCCAGCAAACTCTCCTGTGAGGTTGGGAGTCTCTCTCTGTGCCTCAACCCCCACAGATGTTTTCAATTGGTGTTTTGAGACTTTATTTCCCAGTGCTGGGACCCTGGGTTGCATGGTCTGTCTTACTCCCCAGTTTCTCCTGGTTTATATGCACATGAATGATGGACTACCTGGCCAGCCAGCTGCCTTGTGCACAGTCCTCACTTCACAATTGCCACCTTGCTGGGTCTGCCTGTTGCCACCCCATGCCCAGGGTCTGCCAGCCACAGCCTGTGCATCCAGTGCCACCACTTTTTGTGCCGAGATCCCTCTCTGCCTGGCTGCCTGACTCCATCCTGCCTACTGGTCTGGATGAATGTGTCTATTTCAACTCCTTGGTTGTTGGACTTCCATACAGTTCAATTTTCTGTCAGTTCTGGTTATTTTGTTCCTAAATTGTTGTTGCCCTTCTTTTGGTTGTGTGAGGAGGCATAGTGTGTCTACCTACACCTCCATCCTGGCCAGAAGTCTCTTCTTTTTTATTCTGTTGAAGTTGTCTCTGAGTTCATCTGCTTTCCCCCTAAGTTGGTTGAGCATCCTTATAAACAAGTGTTTTGAACTCTGTATCTAGTAGATTGCTTGTCTCCATTCTGTTTAGTTCTTTTTCTGAAGATTTGTTCTGTCCTTTAATTTGAGCCATGTTTCTTTGTTACCTTATTTTGGGAACCTCCCTATATTTGTTTCTATTTATTAAGAAGAGCTGCTATGACTTCCTGGCTTGGTAGAATGGCCTAATGTAATAAGTTTCCTATAGGGTCCATTGGCACAGCCTCCCCTCTTACCCAAGCTGGGTACTCAAAGTGGGCTCTTCATGTGAGCTGAGTACACACTCCTCTTATAGTTGACCTTTGGTTGTTGTTGGCAGGTCAATGAAAGGGATTAACCCAGGCCAATTAGCTACAAGGGCTTTCTATGACCACTAACTACCAAACTCTGACCACTGTGGACTATCAGCTATGCAGGGACCCACTCCACAGAACAGGAGTTATTTCAGCAGTGCTCTTATGGCTGCTGAGTATGCCCCTTGAACATGTCATTGAGGTGGTTGGGTGGTGGTACTTCAACATGGTCTGTTGCTGTCCACTGGGTGTGCAGGTTCTGGAGCTTCCTGGGAAGTATAGACCCCAGATAGCCACCACCTGTGTTCTGTCTGGGGCCACCTGGCATAAGTTACAAAGTGATCTGCAGATGGCTGCTACTTTGCTGGGTTTGGAGGTGCCCAATCAAGGCCAAGCCATGAACTAAGGCCAGCTGCTGCTAGTGCTGGGTCTGGGGCCACTTAGCAAGAGGTATAGGGTTTGCTGAGGCCAGATACTACTTGTCTGAGAAGATTTAGGAAAACCTGAAGAATGAAACAAGCCATTGGTATGGAAAATCCACTGGAAGCAACTTGGGTGGTCCTGAAACATGAGTGGGGCACAGCCTCAGGAAATCACCAGGGTAGAGCCAACAATGTGAGCCAGGTTGATGGAATCTCAGATATGGCACATGTCTGCCAGACCTGAGGAGGATGTGGGCTCAGAGAAGGAACTATGGGCTCTGCCTGCAGTTCTGTCTGGAAGAAAGTTGTCCCCCCAGCACTTCCTCTGATGCTATACAGTTCAGGTCCTCCCCATATGCTTCTGGTACCTTTCAAGCCACTGCCTTGTACTGGAGCTCAGAGGGAGAGGGTCTGAGTAAGTTCCTGCATGCGTTTTAAGAGAAACTGCCTGAGAATCCAGCAGTTTCTATCTTCCACAATCTCATTCCCCTCTGGTTTTCACAGCAAAAGTTTGTGGACACTTACCTTCCTGGCATTGGGACCCTGACCTGGGGGACCTGTTGTGAGGCTGGGGCCCCTTGTTCCTAAGATATCCCTTTGATTTTTATCTGCCACACATTGGTGTGGGACCAGCTTGTTCCACATCTCTGCCCCTCCTACCAGTCTCAATGTGGTTTCTTCTTTACTTCTGTCATTGTAGGATTTTCATTCAGCTCAATTTCTGATAGTTCTGAATGATGGTTTTTCTGTAGTTTAGTTGTAATTTTGATGTGGTTGTGTGAGGAGGTGAGCCATGTTTACCTAAGCCACCATCTTCTGTTTTGCTTTTTTTAATGAGTAATATAATTAGAAGAACATTGCTGAAATTATCATTTGGATTACAGTTTATAAGATGTCTTGGGGAGGATTGTCACAATAGTTGAGACCAATTTGACTACTGAAACAGTTCAGATTTGGGAACACAAATGATTAAACCTGACTGGTAATTTTGAGAATAAAAAAGCAGGCCCTGGCTGGTGTAGCTCAGTGGATTGAGCTCGGGCTGTGAACCAGGCATCACAGTTTCGATTCCCAGTCAGGGCACATGCCTGGGTTGCAGGCCATGTCCCCCAGCAACCGCACATTGATGTTTCTCTCTCTCTCTTTCTCTCTCCCTCCCTTCCCTCTCTAAAAATAAATAAATGAAATCTTTAAAAAAAAAAAAGCAGCGATGGACTTGTCAGATAATTAGAAGAAAGTATAAATAAGAATTTCTAAATAGCTGGATGGATGGATCAATAGAGCAAATCAAACAATATTTTTAAGCTTCAGAAACTGGAAAAATAAAAGGAAATTGAATTGTGAATTTTTCAACAATATAGAATTACCTAGTTAGGGGAAATGAATGAATGGTTTAGTAGAAAGAGACATAATAATGCTAACGATTTGGTTAGTAAGTCAAATAAAATATCCAATAGTCTGTTGCAAGTTTGAGACTGCTATTTGTGATAGCTGTAGGCCTTCTGAGGACCAAGACTATTTTGTTATTATTTCATATTATATATTATTGATTATGCTATTACAGTTGCCCCAATCTTTCTCCCTTTGCCTCCCTCCACCCAGCTGCACTCCCCACCCTGACTCCATAAAATTCCTCACACTTAGCACAGGGTCAGGCACACAGCTTATGCTCAGTGAATGTGGCCTGTCTGGGTGACTGACTGACTGTATATATTTGGGGGCCAACATCACAAAGAAAATAATTAAGTTGTAAGTGTGGACAAATATAATTTTCAATGGTAGGGTACAAATAAAGAGATTATTATAAGAGGACAAAGTCTTGAAAAATAAATATATTGAAGAACTAGAGGGAAAAAACAAGCCAAAAATAGAGACAAGGTAGGTTAGTCAAAGAATTAAACCAAAAGAGAGAGGAAGAAAAAAAGGGGAAGTGAATGAAAGGGGTAAACAAGAGTAGAATCAAAGGAGTTAGGGAAGAGAGAAATTAAGATGCTATTCTTAATTTGAATGTGAGTGTGTGTGTGTGTGTGTGTGTAGATACATACATAAACATAAATATATATACTCAGTGAACACATGGATGAAAAAAATTACAAAGTCACATTTATTGAGCAAAACCAGAAATCATTAAAATATTTCCTTAATAACTTAAAGTAAATAAATTAATCATTCTTGTCACATTGGTTTATCTATTGCATGTGGCTACTCAATAAATGTTAATTGAATAAAATTAATAGAATTTGCACAATGGTAATAAAAAATTAATTAACTGTCTGTCTTTTCAGATATTTAAGTTTATGCCCATTGGTTCTGCAATTACTTCTAGCCCAAACATGAATTTTCTGTTTCACTGACTTTCAAGATACACTTAATTTTCTTACATAAGAAATACAGTTGAGCTTCTAATTTTTGCCCTGACACTGGGGTTTTTCTCTGTTAAAAATTATTCTCTCTACGTTAATGTCAAGACCTATCTATAACATCCCAAATATAGTTTCATGTGTTCTTTATTTAATTCCAAAATAGTTTTCTCTGCAGAAGATGTGATACCACTTTTTATGTGTTTCTCCTTTTAGCTCATGCTACTTTATAATACTTTGGGCACGATGTTAAATAGCACATGGAAGAGGAAATCTGGGGAAATTATTGCTAGCATTCCATCTACAAAAGACGGAAGATTTCAGGAACATTCTCCCCAAAACAGTGACTCACTTCAGATGTCAGAATTCTGGATTGAACAGACTGGGTTCTGATATGTGTGTTTGTCAGATGATTTTCTAATGAGCAATAGATAGTTCCTACTTGGAAATAAAAAAAAATAAAAAATATAAACAGAGGTATGGAATTAAAATAACTTTATGAATGGCAGTTTAGGTTCTCCATAAAATTCTTTCAGTACAAGCCCAATATCTCCAAATGGTTGCTTAGCGTAGCAAACTACTTAGATTCAAAATGCTATACTTAAAATTGTTGCAAAAAATAAAAAGAGAATCATGCACCACTTGGCTATATACTGTATTCTCTGCATGCTCTTATACATTTCAGTAAGCCCTCTCCAACTTGTTTTTGTTACTGAATTACTTTGTGCAAAAAGTAATTTAAATTCTATGCAGCCTGACTACGTGTCATAATTTGAACTGATTGTTAATTAATTATGTAAGTAAAGAGCTGATGCAATCTCCATACTTATCAAGTTTCACTACCTATCAGCTCTTTCTGAGCTGCTCATGACTGCACAGTAGAAAGTCTCTGTAACTGAAGGTCAGGATTCCCAGAGTGTGCAATACTGTTAGTCTTTCTTTGCTAGGACTCTTCCATGAGAGGCATGTCTGTAAATCTGCTGGCAAGGCTTCATTATCTACAAGTGACACATGATGGGATTTAGTGTGAAGAGGATTTTGCTGATGTGCAGTCTTACCAGATAGGAAGAAGAGATAAAAGCTATAAACAAATCAGAGAAAATGTTGTGTAATATAAAAGACAATAAGAGCAAGGCTTTTTGAATCCAGCAGGCCTGGATTCAAATCCCAGTTCTACCATTTGCTAAAGAAGAATTTTTGGACAACTTATAAAGTAAGCCTTGGTTATACTCATTCATCTGTTAACTGAGGATACCAATTCATACATTTCCCATCTGTCCAGGGAGGCTGACAACATCTATCTCCCAAAGTTTTGTTAAATTAATTATACAGGGTGGGGCAACAGTAGGTTTATAGTTGTTCATATGGAAGATAATACAATAATTAATAAGCAATAACATAAGACTAAACCATGTGCTTTGAATACTTATAACTATAAAGCTATTTTTGCCCCACCCTGTAAAAGTGGTCACAGAGAGCTTGACATATATGCATGCAACTGTATGTAATCTAGGGTGATGGGTGCTACTGGCATATAGTACGTAGAGGGCAGGGATGCTGCTAAACATCCCACAATCTTCCCATGACAAAGTGTTATCTGGCCCAAAATATCAACACTGCTCTAAAGTGTTCTGAGGCATAATTTAAATGGCTTTCTGTTGGTGGCATTAGCTAATTAGTGGACACTTTTGTATCCAAGTAAAAATAAATTAATTATTTTAGAGAAAGTCCAGAGCTTCCCAATCTGTTGAGCTAATTCTATCTGTCCGATATGTGAATTACTATCAACAATAGTTGTTTTCTTGAATGCTTATTTCTGCCAATCCTTTTTAGGGTAAATCAAACTGAAATTAAGAGACACAAAGCCAGCAGCATAAGGAATAGGGAATACAAATTAAACATTGGTGAAAGCCAAGGCTTTTTGGAGACTCTGAAAGAAACAAAAAATGGTCTAAGACAATTGTATGTATCATACTGTTAGCTCCCACATCAGTTAAGATCCTTTGGAGAGCACCCAGCTCATGATTGATTTCTGAAAACCCCTTGTACACAGATTAGTGGGTTGCTTTCTCTCCTTTCTCCACTCTCCAAAGCAGAAGACCCCTGTGCCAGTGTTTCCCAAACTTGTCTACATGTTGGAATCACCTGGGGAACTTTAAAAATCCCCCAGGGACTGTTGAGTGGGGTGAAGGGGATGGGTTGCCTGAGCTTTAAAAAATCCAAAGTTTTAAAAGATTTCCCAGGTGATTTTACTTTCAAGACTAGCCTGGATTGCTTCCAACACTTGGCTATTGTAAACTGTGCTGCTATGAACATTGGGGTGCATAGGTTCTTTTGGATTGGTGTTTCAGGGTTCTTAGGATGTAATCCTAGCAGTGGAATTGCTGGGTCAAAAGGCAGATCCATTTTTACTTTTCTGAGAAAATTTCATACTGTTTTCCATAGTGGTTGTACTGCATTCCCACCAACAGTGCACTAGGGTCCCCTTTTCTCCACAACCTCTCCAACACTTGTTTATTGCTTTGCTTATGATGGTCATTCTGACTGGTGTGAAGTGGTATCTCATTGTGGTTTTCATTTGCATCTCTCTGATAGCTAGCAATATTGAGCATCTTTTCATGTGTCTCTGGATCCTCTGTATGTTCTCCCAATCTAGGTGCCCATCAGTAAATGAATGGATCAGAAAACTATGGTACATTTACACAATGAAATTCTATGCAGCAGAGAGAAAGAAGGAGCTCCTACCCTTTGCAGCAGCATGGACGGAACTGGAAAGCATTATGCTAAGTGAAATAAGCTAGGCAGTGAAAGACAAATACCATATGATCTCACCTTTAACAGGAACCTGAACAACAAAACAAAGAAACAAGCAAAATATAACCAAGACACTGAAATAGACAACAGGCTGACAATGTTCAGAGGGAAAAGGGGAGGGAATTTCAGGGGAAAAGGGGAAGGGTTTACAGGAACAAGTATAAAGGACACATGGATAAAAAACTAGGGGCAGGCGGAAATGGGAGGGAGGAGGGGAGGACTGGGTGGGTAGGCTGGGATGGGAGAAAAAAATGTATTGCAACAACAGTTAAAATAAAATTAAAAAATAAAATTAAATGATTTTTAAAAGTTAACTAGCAGAAAAAAAAAAAAGACTTGACTGGAAATCACTGCCCTAAGACCAAGTAAAGATTTCCATCTGCCCCAAACTAAAAAGCAGCTTTTAAAAGGATGATGAATATGGACCTAGCAAGAACATATTTCTTTCACTGAATAGTGTGAACATAATAAAATCAAATCCAGTTGCCAACTGCATTATTTATTTCAGTCACTCAGTGACCATTATTGAATTAATCAGGCATCAGGCCATCAATGGAAATGCAATTCTCCAGAATTCATCTTCAACACTCCCCAAAAGTACCATCAAATCACCAGAACCATTGCTTGTTGAGCTCATAAGATGTCCCCAGGAGTCAGCCTGGTGATATGTTTGAGATAATCTTCTGTTAACTCCTTTCTCAATTTTAGGATTTTTTGTTTAGTGAGTGTAGGTAAGTAATAAATTAACTGCCCTACTTCCCAGACTGGATCCTCTATAATGTGACTTCATGATGTGCCTCTTTTTCAATACTGTAACTTTAGCAGTTATTTTTACTAACCTATTTGATGTTTGTGAAAGCCAAGAATGACACCATAATCACCACCATCTACGCAGTGCTCAGCCTACTGCTTGCTACATTGCAGACCCTCAAGCATTATATGGGAATGAATGACTAAGTACAGGAGTTTAAAATACATGAAGCACTTGGGCCTTCCCAGCCTCCTCTATGTCTGTTCAAGATTCCCTGAACACTTCTAATAATTGTTCCAGGTGATTATATGGAAATACATCATGTGTCCAAAAATCACCCCACCCAAGCCATGTAGACTATACCCAAATAGGGACCTAACAAACACAAAAGCAAAGGAAAGGGTAGCAACTTAGAGTCTCCAAGAGCAGAAGTAGAAATCAGCATATGTAGACTATTTATTAATAACCACTATCTTTACATAGGTTTTGTAGAAACAAAGAAATAAAACAACTTCGTTGAGATTACAAACTTTTACTATAAAGTACTGCCCAGCACTGAAGACCCTTTGGCTACGACTCCTCAGATCCATAAAACACTATGACAGTAACTTGACAACACACTACAGGATTTACTTGACCCAAGTGAATGAATTTCTTGATTCTCTCCACCCATCATTAAAAAACCCACAGTAGAAATGTTACAAATTACTACAATAGATAAAATTTGCAATTTGTATAAAATGTTATCATTATTATACTTTTATTCTTATTTGCATTTTCATTCAAAATTTCCTGCTCAAAAATACTCATTTTTTCAATTTAATTTTTTTCAGTTACAGTTTACATTCAATATTAGTTTGTAATAGTTTCAAGTATACACCATAGAGTTTAGACAATCATAAACTTTATAAAGTATTGCCCCTGATATTTACAGTACCCACCTGGCAGTATACATAGTTATTACAACATTATTGACTGTATTACCTATGTTGAACTTTACATCCCCAATACTATTTTGTAACTGCCCATTCATTTAAAAGACTTTATTCTTATAAAAATCTAGAATGTGAAATTTTCTGCAAAGGTTCATTCTTAGACCATTAGATTGTATCAACTACAGTGAGTCTGTGTATGTGTTTTTTTTTCCATCTAGATACGCAACTCACAAATGAAAAACATACAGAAGAGAAACCCATTAATGCTATTGTTATAAATTCAGTATCTGAATTCAGTATCACAGATGGACCAACCAAGGAAACTTCCACTGAGAAAAAACTGTCAGAATCCACCGCATCACTGTCCTCCCTTGAAGAATGCCAGACAAAATTTTCTTACCTTCAAACTGATACTTCAGCTCATCAGAGAGACACTGATGGTATGTTTTGCACAGTTAACTCATCTCTAAATAAAGCTCCCCAATCCCCAGCCCCTGTAAAATCATCACATATGCTGTGAGGGGAAAAAAGGCTTTATGAATATTAAACAGACAAACTTTGATTTGAAAACTCTGGTGAATGACACATGTCAAGGTCACTTTGCAATTATGAGGTGCTTGGCAGATTGTTTGCTCTCAAGGCTGAAAATTGGAGGTAAATTGTTTCAAAGAGCTGGAGTGAGGTGTAATCATTCTTGCTGTGGGGCTATGAAGTGGGTAAAGAAAAATAGCAGGCTTTCTTTTCTCATATCTGGGACTGTTCAGGCAGAGTGGAATGGTGCTGAAATGCTGGAAAGGCATAAATACAGACTATGTAAAATATCAAGATGCTTACATCAACAACCAATGAAGAGTTGGTTCTTCTAGGTAATAACACTTCCTAAGCATCTGATCAGTACAAACCTACAACAAACCATCCCTGCATGTGACAAAAAGGTACATTCCATTTGCAAAACCAATTTAAATTGACTTAAATGATCAGCATAATCAAGTTCAAAGTCATGATTCTGAACAAGAAAATATGAATTTTACTCAGGTTAACTGCACAGTGACGTCTATGGGAAACATAAACTGTTTAAGAATTTTGTAGTGTTTAATATTTACATTAAACAATACAAAAGTTTAAAGAAAGCTAGAAGGAGTTTCTCAAAGGAATATGCAATAAGGTATAGTTTCTTTTATGTGTTTAAATTGATGTTTACTTTTTGAAAATTAGGAAAAAAATTTAAAATAAACTATATAAGAAGATCTTTAAAATCACATCAGTTTAATTCATGGCTCTGAAAATATTAACTGTATAAGACTCTTTTATTTTTTGTTACCGTCTCTGAATCTTAGTCTCTGAGTTATGTAATGGAACTAGTAACATCCAATAAGATGTTTTGAGGATCAAATGAAATAACATGTATAAAGCAACAATATAGACCCTGTCATATAATATTATTTGGTTTTTATTTTTTTATGATTATAGTTTTAGAAAGTAAAGGAAGAGAAGATTCCTAATACATGTTATGTATGTGGTAACTTGTGCAAATGTTGTGGATGCTTTAGGTGAGAAGCTATAGACACAGCTGCCTGCAGTCACTAGGAAATAATGTGAATGATGAAGTAAACTAAAAGTAAACAACAGGGATTGGTGAGGGTTGTGGCAAGTTGAAGAGCACTGCCTCTACTCAGTTCCAATTAATTGTTGCCAGAGGAAATTATAGGCCAAAAGCTGCCGGATAGAGAATGTTATATGAGATATTTTAAATTTTAAGTGCTGACCATAGTTTTAGTTAGTTAGTTAGTTAGTTAGTTAGTTAGTTAGTTAGTTAGTTAATTTAGAAACAGGGAGAAAGGGAAGGACAGAGAGATATGTCAGTTTGTTGTTCCACTTATGCATTCATCAGTTGATTCTTGCATGTGCCCTGACTACAGATGGAACCCAAAACCTTCGCAGATCAGGACAACACTCTAACCAACTAAACTATCTGGTCAGGGCCTAGTTCTGTTATATTTCTTTTATGAACCTCCAAACACCTCCAATAGCTTTGGGCCACTTTTGGCCTATAGACTGCCAAGCTGTGACCTTCAGTCCAGTGTGACACCTATGTTTCTGGCTTTTTAAGAGTTTGATGCCAAATAGGAAAACAAGCAATACAGGAGAGTTCTCTGCAAAAATATGTTTATGCCAGAGCATTTGATCAGATAGTATCAAGAATGTGTGGATCTTACTCATAATGGACCTTGGTGTTTGATCCCAGATTTAGAAATTGCCATTGTACATATCCACACTGTGTAACACAATGCAGCTGCAAGACCACTCTGATGTGTTCTATCAAGGCTCAAGGGAGAGTGAAAAGAGCCAATGTGGCTAGCATGGTATCTGAACACTTATATTCTTAGGGAAGGGCCAAAATAACTATTTTATTAAAATAGCAACTGACATGCAGGACTCTCATGCAGGAAAATGACTGATTACTCTTTCTTTAAAATAATATAAGAGAATCATGAGAACAGTTGATTCTATTGCTTTCTTAAGCCCTGGTCTCAAGCCACTATCACCCAGGACATTCTGGTTTTCAACTAACAACATAGGTAATAATCCAACCCTCCTTTTCCACATTGGAAAAAATTCTCCCATCAAGGTGAGAGGTTTGGATACCTGGATAAAAAGAAAGAGTGAAAAACCCAGATTAAGGCCCACAAATAGTGATAAGAAACTCTCATTATCTTAAAGAACAATCATCAAGGAAATCAAGAGTTAAATCAGACTCACTTTATTTTAGAGAATTTTTATAGTAAT
Organism: Tonatia bakeri; assembly: GCA_004024845.1. Lineage (NCBI taxonomy): Eukaryota > Metazoa > Chordata > Mammalia > Chiroptera > Phyllostomidae > Tonatia > Tonatia bakeri. The sequence continues at coordinate 34,791 of PVIA01007989.1, forward strand.
TAATTTAAGGATGCAGAAATTGAGATCTTGGGTCATTGTTCGTACTGAGATAAATACAGAAATATCCTTCAGAAACAGCAGGGGAAACAGAAGGGAAAAGAGTATATTGCAACCACTTTCATGTAGTTTGTGGTTAATTTATTTTCAAATGTATAAATGAGTGCATAGGAATGGATGCCTAATTGCTAATATCTATTATTTATATACATTGCCCCACTTAAAACAAGATGGAAAAGCCTCACACATGCAGATTTTGTAAAATGTGTTCCATCCATTAGCACAGTTCATGGTGTGTGCTCTGATGGGAATTTAAGAGGATCTTTACTGCATATCACGTATTACATCCTGCTGCATTACTTATTATTAAATCATGGATCATCCTGTGTGGTCCCTTCCCCAAATAAAATGGAGGAAGCCCAGAGCACTGTGTCTCTGCTTCTGTTTCTAGGCTCTGTGCAAAAGCATCCCTGTGGATAATAAAATCATGGATGCACATGATATTACAAAACAGCCTCCTTACAACGAATCCTGAGAATTTACCTAATTGATGTATAATTTTGAATTTGAGATATGTCATCCAGGTGGAAGAGAAAAATCATAAATACAAGATACCTCAAAGAATAGTCTTAATTATACCATGGACTACTGAATAAAATGATTACATTTTATCCACAGTAAATTTCATACAATTAAATGCAGTAGTGTCACCCTATAAAATATATCAATTTTATAATTATTTCAGTTCATTTGCTCAGAAAAATAAGTAAGCACAAATTTACTAAGTATCACCCAAATCCAGTCATTCTAGTTCTAAAGAACTGACTTCAATGTTAGTTGTGCTTGTCTGAACTTAAATAGATCTTGACATATTTAAATAGGTATTAAAATTGATAACATCAGGGATGATACCCCAGCTACAAAAAGGCATTCAGTCATACTTTATTTATTCACATTCTACCTTACATACATTTTAAAAATTAATTTGGATGGAATGGGAACCGATTTTTATACTTTTTGACCAAAGACTTTTAGTAATGAGTCAGAGACACTGTGTCCTATATCTCATTATAAACCAAATTCTCTGTTATAATACATGAACTATTAATATATTAGAATACTGAATCTGGACCAGGCTCATTTAGCCTGGTTTTTTCTTTTTACTTTGTTATGGGGGAAGAAGAAGGGTGATTGTTTATCTGGAGTCACTTCTGGAAGAACCATATTCTTACTACATTGGATAATGATTCTCAAAGTAGCAGGTGGTAGTTTTTGGAGTTGAACACTACCAAATGACAGCTGGCTACTAAAGCTGCCTCCTGTCCCTCCCCCCTCCTCATCATAGGCACCACGGTGGCAAGAGTGAAAGCTTGGAGGGCAAATTCAGGGAGTACAGGACCATGACCATGAGGCTAACATTTCTGGAAACTCCTTATACTGTGATGATTTTTGCTATAATTAGACATGATTCTTTCTAATGAGGCAGACAATCCCTCTTAATTAGCCAATCTCCACTTGTACACCTTACACCTGTGGAACCTGCATGTGTCCTCCATGTTATTAGGGTATCACTTAACCTTGATGTCCTAAAGTTACCCTATGGGTAGGAAAAAGAAATAGCACCACCTGAACATAGTTTTTTCATAGCTTCTTGCTCATGGCTAAATAACACCATTGGTCATATGGCCTTTTGGTCTTGTATCCACCTTAAAGCCTCTTTCATCCAGGTTCATAAAGGTAAGAGAGAATGTGTACTAAAGGTAGTAGAAGAGATGCAAAGCCAAGTAAGCAAACAGGGAAGCCACCCAGAGCTTCCCAACAACATGAAAGCTCTGCCACCTCTTCCCTTGGTTCCTCCTGGCCACTACTGGCATTAGCTCATAGGCCACTAGTACCTAACCATTACCACACAGACCACTAGTGAGTTTCATTAACATGGACCACAGAGAGAAGGGAATTCAGAAAGAAAGACCCAAGGGGAGATCCAAGATGGTGGAGGAGGAAGTGGAAACTACACTAACCTCCTCCCAGGACCAATCAGGAATTACAACAAATTGTAGAGAAATCATCCTGAATAACCAACTGAACACTAGGTGGAGAGAAGTCCTATAACCAAGGAAGGACAGATGGAAGAAACCACTTCACCACAATGAGACTGGTAGGGAGTGCAGAGGAGGCACAAGATATTGGCTAGGCTCTCATGAGAGGCAGCTGAAGTTACAGAGGGATATTTTAGCAATGGGGTGGGGGGGTGCTTCACTCTGAAAAGGGTGGGGTCTAAACCTCAAGCTGGGCTCCCCAGCCTACAGTGCCAGTGCCAGAAAGGAGCCCAGATAATATCCAGCTGTGAACAGCAGCAGGGTTTCTGTCTTCCAGGAAGAGATGGCTGGAGATTCAGAGAGACTCTGAAAGAGCCAACAAACAAAATTTTGGCAAAATTTTGGCAGAGCCTCTGGGCTCTGGCAGAGGGAGGGAAGGGTAGACTGGAGATGTTTGAGGAGAGTCTGGGGTTGGTGGCTCTGGGGAGAGAACTGAAGGTACAGCTGCCAGGATCATTGTACTGAGTCATAACCCATACTTCAGAAGCCATATTTCTCAGGCAGAGCTCTCCTCTCCAAATGGTATCAGCCTTAGGGGAAGCAATAGCCCCAACAGCAGGAATTACTCTGTCTCACCCTTTATAGCTTAAGCCAGGCTGTTGATAGCTTGAAGCTGTATCATTGATTAGTTTAACAACTAAAAAGGATCTCTGGGAGCTCTATGACACTTCCACTGATAGTCCCCCAGACCCAGTGCTGATAAAAGCCAGGATTAGTGTACAGCCTGGTTGTTTCTGAACACTAATAGGTCCAGCAGAGGGAACCACATGCTATGGATCACTGAGAGCATCAAATAGGTTGACCAGTGCCAGTCACAGGCAGTGTCTGACAAAGGCCTACACCAGACTCTTTGCAGATCTACATAATACACAGAAACAAATACAAAAAAGCAGCTTGACTTGAAAGACAAAGAAACACATCCCAAATGAAAGAATAAGAGAATTCTCCAGAAGAAGAACTAGATGAAATGAAGACAAGCAATTTATCAGATAGAGTTTAGAGTAATGATTTTAAGGATATTCAACAACATGAAAGAAGACATACAAACCATGAAAAAGGACCAGGAACATATAAAGAATGTATCACTGAACTAAATAATACACTGGGAGGAATAAACAATACATTAGATGAAGCAGAGGATCAAATCAGTGATTTGGAAGACAAGGTAGGAAAAAAAACACCAAGACAGAAGAGCAAAAGGAAAAAAGGATTTAAAAAAAATGAGGAGAGCCTAAGAAACATTTTACACAGCATGAAGTATAACATGTGCATCATGGAACTACCCAAAAGAGAAGAGAGTGAGAAAGGTATCAAAAATCTATTTGAAGAAATAATAACTGAAAAATTCCCTAACTGGTGAAGAAAAAAGAAACACAAGTCCAGTAAGCTCAGAGAATCCCAAATAAGTTGAACCCAAACAGGCCTTCTCTGAGACACATCATAATTAAAATGACAAGGCTTAAAGACAAGGAGAGACTCCTAGAAAACCACAAGAGAAAAGTGGGTTGTTACATATAAGGAAGCACCAATTAGATTGTCATCTGAGTTCTCAACAGAAACATTTCAGACCAGAAAGGAGTGGCATGAAATATTCAAGAAGGTGAAAAGCAAGGACCTACACCAAGGCTAAATAACCCAGCAAAGCTATCATTTAAAATTGAAGGAGAAATAAGGAACTTCTCAGACAAGAAAAAGCTAAATAAGGTTGTTAACACCAAACCAGTAATGCAACAAATGTTAACAGGCTTGCTTTAAAAAGAATATGGAGAAGGAGAGGGAGAAGGAGAGGGAGAAGGAGAGGGAGAAGGAGATGGAGAAGGAGGAGAAGAGGAGAAGAGAAGGAGAAGGAGAGGGAGGAGGAGAAGAGAAAAGAGGAAAATAGTATAACAATAAAATGGAACTAAATACATATCTATCAATAATAACCTTAAAGGTAAATGGCTTAAATGCTGCAACCAAAAGACACAGGGTAGCTGAATGGATAGGAAAACAAGACCCATCTATATGCTGCCACCAAGAAATACATCTCAGATCAAAAGATAAACACAGACTAAAAGTAAAAGAATGGGAAAAGATATTTCATGCAAATTGGAAGGAAAAATAAAGCTGAGATAGCAGTACTTATATAGAAATAAATAGACTTTAAAACTAAGACTATAGGAAGAGACAAAGACTCCACTCTATAGACTGGAGGAAGAGACAAAGACTCCACTCTACAGAGTGGAGACTTTGGGCCAAATCAACAAGAGAGCAGAAGTCTGGGGACTGGATGGCCAGGAGCTGAACACCTGAAATTTGCTGCAGCCAGGCAGGTCCCCTCACAGACAGGTGAGCCCAACCCCTCACCTGTGGGATTACACACTCTGCTATCAGTGAGGCCAGGCTCAGGAGCCCCCCTGCTGGGGACATATCTGCAGGGGAAAGCTCTGAAAGAGCCCTTTCTACCAGACACTATGAGCTGCACTCTTCCCTGGGCCCTGATCCACTGAAACCAGCAGAGCAGAGAGATTAGAGAAAATCACAACAAGGGGTGTTCACAGCCAGCATTGGCACCTAGACAGAGATGCTGTCTACAAAAATCAGGAAAGAGCTGCCTCTTTTACACAGCTTGGCTCCTCACAGGAAATGGATGGCTAATTCAGCAGAAACTGTACATAATTGGAAAGAAGCTGGAACAGACCACGGCTATTGTGAGAGGGTAGGGAAATGTTCCCACCATCTTCCCTCAAGACTGAAGAGTGCCCCCAGGGGGTGACCCAGGGTTCTCACCCTTCCAATCATACCAGTGACCCCTTCAATGCAAGTGGAGAAGGTACTGACAGTCATCTTGCATCATTAAGAAACCACTCATGGACCCTGGGCTCATGGAAAGCTGGCAGGACAGAACAGCGGTGACCAGTCAAATCTGAAGCACCAGCCAAAGACTGTGGATCAAACAGGCTGCTTAGGGTAGACTAGGACACCATCTGACATAACCAGACACAGATCCAGAAAGAGTAGACAGTGGTAAACATTGGGTCCTACTGAGATGAATTACACCGTGGTCTTCTTTATTTGTGTTATTTCCTCTCCTGCATAGCTTTTTAACATTCATTTCTTTTTCTTCAGCCTGTGCCTATTATTTCATTAGTTTTTATATTTTAGTTTATTTCAAATCTCATATTTTGACCCACCCTTCACTTACTCTATTTTACCTTCTTCCATCCTCTTCTTATTTTTCTTTTAAAATTTATTTATTTCTCTTGTTGTGACTTGTTTCTATTTCACACTCTTACTATTTGTCCCTACTTTACCTCTCAAAACCATTTTTCTTGTCATTAGTCATTTCACATTCTTTCTTCCAACCTTAAAATACCCTTATTCTCTCTCCACGTTCATCAACTTTGCCGACTGGTTGTTGATATGGTGGTTGTTGTGGCATTTCTTCAGTTTTATTTCTATCTTCACTATTTTTGTACTTCAGATCTCAAATTTTAATGTTCCCCTTTCCTATGCCATTTTTTGGCATGTCTCCTGTACTGTCATAGTTTGTTTTAAGTTTTCTTGGTCTTAGCCTGGTTTTCATTCTTTACTCTTAGTATTCCTTCTCCACCTATCCTCTCAAAATCACTTTTCTTTCCTCTAGACATCTCATAAGCCTTTCTTTTTTTCCTTCTTAATCCCATTCCACATGTATACATTTTTGACTATTTGTTCTTGACATTATTGTGGTGGATCTTTTTCTCCAATTTGGTTACTATTTTTATACTATGTATTTTTAAATTTTTGTTTAAACCCAATGAAATATTCTTCCCTTTTTACCCCATTCTACCTTCTTCCCTCCCTTTTTTGTTTATGATGTAATTTTTCTTTTCTTTCTTTCTTTGCCTTGTTTCTGTTCCTTATTCTCATTATTTATCCTCTATCAAACCCCTCAAAATAATTTTTCTTTCAGTTAGTCATCTCAGATTCATTCTTTCCTTCTTATAATAGTCTCAATCTCCTAACACCTTTATTAATATTTGCTCATTTTCTGTCGATAATGTGGTTATGGGTGGGGGTTATTTTTGTGGATATGGGTTTTTCTCCTAGGTTGTTTATTTTTGTTCTGGAATATCTGTACACCATAGAAGACATGGTGGGCAGTATGACTCTCAGTCAGTCAGGACAAGGGAAGAATCCATCAAGAATGGCTCAACAACTAAAACCCAATTACATTCAGAGAGCCCACATAAATGGCATAAAGGGCATCCCAAGAGTATCCAGCCCAGAAGATCAAGGACCCTGCACCTCAGGCCCACAGACTCCTTCCACAGAAGGTCACAGTGTGAGGGCAGGGAGTCAAAGCAGATCAATTTAATATGCAAAAACAAAAAAGTCACCTAAAGTAGGCAGACAAAGAAACAACCCCAATCTAAAGAAAAGGAAGAATCACCACAAAGAGTGCTAAATGAAATTGATGCAAGCAAATGATCAAACATTGAGTTCAAAATAATGGTTATAAGGATGCTCTAGGAGATCATTAAGAATTACAAAGAACTCCAGGGAAGCTACAAGGAACTTATTGGGAACTACACCAGCATGAAAAATGCTATAGAAACTATCATTAAGAGCCAGGAGTAACTGAAGAATACAATATCTGAAAGGAAGAAGACATTAGAAGGAATTAAAAGCAGATGAAGCAGAGGATTGAATCAGCAACTGTGAGAACAAGATACAAAAAAACTCCCAGACAGAGTAACAAAATGAAAAAATGACTCAAAAAGAATGAAGACAGTTTAAGGGAGCTACAGGACAAGATAAAACATAACAATATTTGTATCATTGGGATACCAGAAAGAGAAGAAACAGTGATCCTGAAACAGAACAAAGTTGAAGGTATCATGCTACCTAATATCAAACTATACTATAAGGCCATAGTAATCAAAACAGTACAACACTGGCATAAAAACAGACATTAGATCAGTGGAACACAATAAAGACTCCAGAAGCGAGCACATACAATGGGCTATAGACAATTATTTCAATAAATGATGTTCAAAAACTGGACAGATATCTAGTTTCTGGGCTGATAATGAAACTAGACCACTTTCTTGCATGAGACACAAGAATAAGTTCAAAATAGATTAAAGACTTAAGCCTTATACTTGAAAGCATAAAAATTGTAAAGAAAACATAGCAAAAGCTTGGACATTGCTTGTGGCAATGTTTTATCAGATATATGTCTATATGCATATAGATATACATCCCCTGGCAAGGGAAACAAAAGAAAAAAAATGAGATTACATCAAAGCGAAAAGTTTTAGCACAGCAAAGAAAATCATCAACAAAGTAAAAAGAAAACCCACACGGGGAAGAGGCAAGATGATAAGGAGTGACTGGAAGCCACACTAACTTCCTCCCATGACTAATCTGGAATTACAACTAAATTGTGGAGAAATCACCCAGAACAAATAACTGAACAATAGTGAGAGAGAAGCCTTATAACTTCAGACAGATGGAAGAATCAGCTTGAGTACTACCTGACTGGAAAGGAGTGAGGTGGGTACTTGAGAGGGTTGGCTAGGTGCCCGCAGGTGGCAGCACCAGAGGATAATTAAGGAGCTGGCTGGATCCCCCAAGAAGATTGGGGTCTAAACCCTAAGCTGAGTTCCCTAGTCTAGAGCATCAGAGCCCAAAAAGTACACAATAACAATGAGAAGTGAAATGTGACAGGGATGTTTTCCACCAGAGATACAGAACTGGAGAAGCAAACAGCCATTTAAAGGGCCAACACACAAATTTTCACTTGTAGCCACTTACCCCGGGGCTCATATAAACAACCTAACCTGATATCTACAAGAAATGGAGAAACAACAACACACAAAGTCTGAAGAGAATAGAAGGGAGGATATAACCAAGATCAGACCAGAATTAAAAGACATAGAGACTAAAGAACAATTCTAAGGATCAGTAAATCCAGGATCTGGTTCTTTGAAAAGGTAAACAAAATTGACAAGGCTTTAAGCAGACTCATCAAGAAAAAGAGAGAGATGACTCAAATAAACACAATCCAAAATGAAAGAGGAAAAATTACAACTGATCACAGAAATACAAAGGATTGTAAAAAATTACTATGAACATCTATATGCCAAAAATTTGAAAACCTGGGTGTAATGGACAAATTTCTAGAAAAACATAGTCTTCTAAACTGAATCAAGAAGCAAAAAACCCCTAGCCGGTGTAGCTCAGTGGATTGAGCATGGGCTGCGAACCAAAGCATCGCAGGTTCGATTCCCAGTCAGGGCACATGCCTAGGTTGCAGCCCATATCCCCCAGCAACCGCACATTGATGTTTCTCTCTCTCTCTCTTTCTCCCTCCCTTCCCTCTCTAAAACTAATAAAATCTTTTTAAAAAAGTAAATAAAAAAAAGAAGCAGAAAGCTTGTACAGACCTATAACAACTGATGAAATTGAGGCAGTAATAAAAAATTCCTGGCACATGAAAGCCCTGGACTGGGCAGTTTCAGAGGAGAATTTTACAACACATTTAAGGAATAGCTAACCCCTAAACTTCTGAAACTATTCCAAAAAAATCTAAGAAGAGGGAAAACTCCTGAACACTTTTTATAAAGCAGCATCATCCCAATCCCAAACCAGATAGAGACAAAACAAAGAAAGAAAAATACAGACCAATATCACTGATGAACGTAGATGCTAAAGTCCTCAACAAAATATTAGCAAACTGCATCCAGCACTACATTAAGAAGATCATACATCATGATCAAGCGGGATACATCTCAGTTTTGCAAGGACCGTACAATATTCACATTCAATAAACATAACACATCACATAAACAAAAGGAAAGACAAAAATCACATGACCATATCAAGATGTAGAAAATACATTTAATAAGGTACAGAACCTATTTATGATAAAACCTCTCAGCAAAGTGGGAGTAGAGGGACCATTCCTCAACATGATAAAAGCCATATATGATAAACCTATAGACCACACCACACTCAATGGACAAAACTAAAAGCTTCTCCACTAAGATCAGGAACAACACAAAGATGTTCCGCTTTTGCCACCTCTATTCAACATATTATTGGAAGTCCTAACCACAGCAATCAGACAACAACAAGAAATAAAAGGCATCCAAATTGGAAGGAATCAGAACTGTCATTGTTTGCAGATGACATGATAGTGTAAAGAGAAAATCATATAGATTCCACCAAAAAACTACTCAACCTAATAAGTAAATTAGGCAAAACAGCAGGGTGCAAAGTCAATATTCAGAAATCACAGGTATTTTTGTACACCAAGAATGAAATATCAGAAGCAGAAATCAGAAAAAAAATCCCATTTGATACAGCATCAAGAAAAACAAAGTACCTAGGAATAAACCTAACCAAGGAGGTACAAGACCTATACTCAGAAAACTATGCAACACTGAAGAAAAAACTAAGGAAGATGCAAATGAAAGCATGTACCATTTTCATGGGTTGGAAGAATTAACACCATCAAAATGGACATATTACCCCCAAGCAATTTATAGATTCAATGCAGTCCCTATTAAAATACCAATGACATTTCAGAGATATGGAACAAACATTTCAAAAATGTATATGGAACCATAAATGACCTGGAATAGCTGCAGCAATTTTGAAGAAGAAGAACAAAGTAAGAGGGATCACAATACCTGATGTCAGAGTATATTATAAGGTCAGAGTAATCAAAATATTCTGGTACTGGTATATAAACCCATAGACCAATGGAACAGAATAGAAAGCCCAGAATTAAACCCAAGTCTGTAAGGTCAATTAATATTCAACGAAGTGGGCAGGAGCATAAAATGAAGTAAAAATAACTTCTTCAACAAATAGTGTTGGGAGATCTTGACAGCTACATGCAAAAAAATGAAACTCAACCACCAACTTACATCATACACAAAAATAAGCTCAAGATGGATAAAAAACTTAAATATAAGTTGTGACACCATAAAAGTCTTACAGGAGACCCATAGGAACTGGAGAAAATCTCATGTTCCACACAGCAATATTTTCGCCAATATGTCCCCTAGAGCAAGGGAAATAAAAGAAAGAATAAACAAATGAGACTTCATCAAAATAAGAAGCTTCTGCACAGCTAAAGAAAGCATCAGAAAAATGAAAAGGGAACCACACATATGGGAAAATATATTTGATACTTTGGACAATGGTTTGATCTCCAAAATATGTAAAGAGCTCACACGACTTCACTGCAGGAAGGCAAACAATCCAATTAAAAAGTAGGCAAAGAACCTGAACAGACACTTCTCCAAGGAGGACATACAGAAGGCCCAGAGACATATGAAAGGATGCTCAGCATCACTAGCCGTCAGAGAGATGCAAATTAAACCCATAGTGAATACCATTTCAAACCAGTGAGAATGGCCATTATATCCAAATCAAGAAACAAGTGCTGGTGAGGTTGTGGAGAAAAGGGAACCCTAGTGCACTGGTGATGGGAATTCAGATTGGTGCAGCCACTGTGGAAACCAGTATTGAATTTTTTTCAGAAAACTAAAAATGGAACTGTTTTTTGACCCAGCAATTACACTGCTGGGATTATACCCTAAGAGCCCTGAAACACCAATCCAAAAGAACCTATGCACCCCAATGTTCATAGCAGCACAATTTACAATAGTCAGCTGTCAGAAGCAACCCTAGTGCCCATCAGTAAATGAGTGGATCAAAAATTGTGGTACAGCCTGTAGCGATTTTTCTACCTCGCTTAGGTCACCTGGCTGTCTGACTAACTATAAGCGATTTTCAAACCTCACTTTAATCACTTGCCATTGTGTACAGAACCCAGGGCTTTCCTGGCTATGAACACACTTAAACATACTTGTTGTTGTGTGCAGAACCCAGGCCTTTCCCAGCTATGAACACGCTTAAACATACTAGAAATAATCATGCACAGAAACAGTTTTCTGAGTGGAAGTCAGAGACGGAGCACTCAGAAATTCTTTGAGCTGCTCCGGGCTAACCCTGCGGGGGGGAAGCCTCTGGGCTTCCCTCCTAAGGGGGCCACCTCTTTCTTTGTCTCCATGGGTTTTTATTGACAAAGCAGTCACAGATTGTGGATTGACAGTCTGGCAGAAGGGATCAAAGGGAACACGTATTTTACAAAGATGTTAACAGAGTTTCTGTTGTGATTCCGGGCAGAGATTGGAGTTTTATCATATGAAAAGACTACAGGTTTCAAGGGTTTCCTGACTGTGCCTTTAAATTCTAAGTTAATAACATCCTCCAGCAAACAGATCTCACAGGATCTTGCATATTCTTTGTCTCAGGCCTGATTACCCTGGGGGTCCACCGTCTCAGGTCCCAGCTGGCCCCTTTGGCTATTTGCTAAGCGCTGGAAACTGGCTGCAAGGAGACTTGGATTTCTCACATCTGAGTACAAAGGCTCAGGCTAAAAGGGGGCAGTGGTAGATGCCGATCACCCCTTCCTTTCCACAGCCCCTTCAATTATTTCCACAGTCTCATGAGACTTATTCCACAGAGGCCTTTATGAGATCAGAACCTGTCTTAGGTCCATTTTCTATCCTAGAGAATTGTTACCCGTCATTGGAAACTGATCTAGCATTAAAGGCCAGGGGCAGAACAAATAGGTAGCGTTCATGCCAGGTGAATAAGTTTTGTCTCCTTAGTGGCTCCTGATCCGGAGGTTTCTCACTCAGCCTAAATTACAGGGGGTCACAGCTTCCTGAGACCAGGCAGGGTGGTCCCCAAGAACAGCCCTGGCTGGTGTAGTTCAGTGGATTGAGCATAGCTGTGAGCCAAAGGGTTGCTAGTTTGATTCCCAGTCAGGTTACATGCCTGGGTTGCAGGCCAGGTCCCCAGTGGGGATCACATGAGAGACAACGACACATTGATGTTTCTCTCCCTCTCTTTCTTCTTCCTTTCCCCTCTCTCTAAAAATAAATAAAATCTTTTTAAAAATGTGGTACACTTACACAATGGAATACTATGCAGCATAAAGAAAGAAGGAGCTCCTAAGCTTCACAACAGCATGGATGGATCTGGAGAGCATTATGCTAAGTTAAATACACCAAGCAGTGAAAGACATATGCCTTATGATGTCACCTATAAATGGAACCTAATCAACAAAACAAACAAACAAGCAAAATATAGCCAAAGACATTGAAATAAAGAACAAACTGAGAGTAACCAGAGGGGAGGTGGGTGGTGGTAATGGGGGGGGGGAATGGGAAGGATTGTCAAGCAACACGTATAAAGGACACATGGACAAAGGCAGAGGGTTGGGAAGTAGGAATGGCTACATTGTGGGGAGGGGAATGGTGACAGCTGTTGTTGAACAATAATAAAGAAAAAAAGATGACCCAGAGTATGGGAGAACATATTTACTGATACATCTGATAAAGACTTAACAGTCATAATTTATAAAGAACTTACAAAACTCAACACCAAAAAAACCAAACAATCTAATTTAAAAATGGGCAAAGGACCTGAATAGACACTTCTCCAAAAAGGATATACAGATAGCCAATAGACATATGAAAAGATGCTCAGTGTTACTACTCATCAGAGAAATGCAAATTAAAACCTCAATGAAATATCTCACATTTTTCATAAAGGCTATCATCAATAAATCAACAAACAGCAAATGCTGTTGAGGAAGTGGAAAAAGGGGAACCCTTTTGCACCATTGGTGGAAATACAGACTGGTACTGGCACTATGGAAAGCAGTATGGAGATACCTCAAAAATTAAAAATGAATAAATGAATCTTCCTTTTGGCCCAGCTATCCAACTTCTGGAAATATATACAAAGGAACCTAAGACACTAATTTGAAAGAACATAAGCACCCTTATTTTCATTGTAGGTTTATGTACAATCACAAAGATACGGAAGCTGCCCAAGTGTCCATCAATGGATGAATGAATGAAACAACTATGGGACATTTATACAATAGAATGCTACTTAGCTATAAAAAAGTAAAAAATTTCACCCTTTGTGACAGTATGGGTGGACCTAGAGAACATTATGCTAAGTAAAATAAGCCAGTCACAGAAGACAAATACTATATAATTTCACACATATGTGGAATCTAATGAACAAACTGAACTAACAGGGAAAATAGGGACACACTCATAGATGGAGAGTAAGATTACAACTGGGGGTGGGGAGATTAGAGGGGGGAGGGATGGAGCAAAAAGGAAAAAGCTCATGAATGTGGACAACAATGCGGTGGTTGCTGGAAGGAAGGGAGTATAAAGGTACTAAATGGTAATGGGAAAAAATGCCATAAAGATTATATCAAAAAAGAGAGAGAGAGAATTCCAAGAAGATACAACCACTGCCTCACTACACTCAGAGTATAACAGGAGGACGCCAGGCTTTCACTTTCTCCCACCATCTCATTTCCCATCACTGGCCCCCAGCGGTACACTTTATTTACCCGTTATTTTTCATTCATTCATACTAGTGTTGGAGAAACTAATAGTTTAAGATCATCCTGTGGTTAGGAAAAATAAATTAGGGTGACGTGAGCATTTCAGCAAGAATGTGATTTAGAGAGAAGTTATTTTGAGCTAAAGACACAAAGGGTTAGAAATAGGTACTTCAAGTTGGGGGCAGAGAGTATGCAACGGAGACCAAAGGTAGAACATGTGCAGAGGCCTGAGTTGGATGCATCACAGAAACTAAAATTTAGCCAGCAGGCTGGAGTATAGTGAATAAGGAGGAAAGTAGGGTGGCAGATAGAGAAACAAGCAGAAACCTGATCATGCAAGGGCTTGCAGGTCATGATAAGGCTTTGGGACTGTAGAGAAAGAATGAATTATTATAATTTATAATTAAACATATCATTGTAGCTGATGAATTTGAGGTGGGTTCATGTGAAAGTAGTGCCCTTGATAGGAGGCTATTGCTGTTGATGTGATGATGGCTGGTGGTGGCTGGACTGAGGATGTGGGTAGAAGCTTATGGATCTCAAAGAGGAATTCGAGAGAATTGGCAAGACACAGCAAAGAATAAGTTGGGAGAGTATGACAAGGAAGAGGAAAATGGCAAGAATGAGTCTCAGGTTTCTTTAAGTTTTTCTGCATGTTCAGGTGTACCAGAGAAAACTGGAGGAGGGACAAGTTTGTGGGATGGTGGAGAGAGAGATCCTTGATACAATTTAGGCTTGGTAAGTGTGAGATGTTTTGAAGAAACTGCATAAGAGATGTGAAATAGGCCTTTGACAGCACAGAAATCTCCTTTGGATTGGCTGAGAGAAGGGGTGGCAATCATGGGCTATGACTTTGAATACCATGATTATTAAATGTTAAAGCCCCAATGAAGATGATAGGCAAAGAAAATGCATCCCTTCAGGAGAAAGGGAAGTCCAACTCTGTTTTCAAACAGTTGGAAAATTTCCCCTGAACTGTTCATGTTACCTTTGCACATACACACAAAAGTATACAAAACAGTTTAGCCTGCTCATGTAGAATCATTTAATATGCCTTTTAGGAAGAGTATGGAACACACTTGAAAGTTGGGAAAAATTTATTTTCAGTTCATTAATGTTGCCATGTTTGGGGGGCAAGAGGCTCTGCCTTTTATAATCAAATAAAAAGGACTGACTTAGAAAACATAGGCTCTATTCTCAAGTGCAAAATAGAAGAATGGGAGGAAACAAATGCCAATTTAACCAAAGGATTAGGCAAAAGTCTTGTTGTCTTCAGCATCTGTCAACTTGCATAGACCTTGGCAACTGCAATTTAACTGAAAGTTTATATGCCCTCAGGAAATTATAAGGCTATTTCACAATTTTTCACCTTGTGCTAGGAAACACTAGCTTCTACCCTGACAAGTCACCCTGCACCCAGCCTGACTTATCTCCAAACCAAACTTTGAATATCTCTTCTATGAAGGACAGGATCTAGTAGGATCATTTTTATATGGTCACGCCCTGAGTAAGTCTCTTGAGCCTCCAGCCTAAGCAATCATGGAGCATTTGCTAGGAATATTTTGTACTAAAAATCTCTGCTTTGCCATGGGCTGCTGTACTAGCAGTCTAGCATTGGCGTAACTTTTTTTTTAAATTTTGATTTATTTTAATTTTTGTTCAAGTACAGTTTTCTGTCTTTCACTCCCATCCCAGGCCAACCTCCCCAGCCCTCTCCCACTCCTTCCCATTTCCACCCCCCTAGATATTGTCCATGTGTTCTTTATACTTGTTCCTGCAAACCCTTCCCCTTTCCCCCTGAAATTCCCTCCCCTCCCCTCTGGTCACTGTCAGCCTGTTTTCTATAGAGGCATTGGCGTAACTTGATCAGGTTTTATACTTCAGATCTTTCACCACTAACTCACCCTGTTCAAAAATGCATACACAGAATGGAGTCTATGTACTGTACTAATTTACTCCTGAATTTTTGTGGGTGATTTTCAGGGACTTATGAGATATGGGTGAATTGGACACATGCTAGAAATTGGCTCTGAGTGAATAAAAATACACCCAGTTTGCCAAAGAGATGAGAATGTACTCCTCATCTCTGGAATATGCTACCTGCACTATAAATATTGGGTAATGGCCACAGCACCTGCAATAATAAATGGCAATTAAAGTAGTCATAAAAGTTATAGTGTGGTTCTTTACCATGTTTTATTGGCAAGAAATGAGGGCGGAGCGTCAGAGGAGAGGGACAGAAATGGGAAAGAAGATTTCTATTTATCCACATACAGGACTCACTTTAGATGTTTATATAGCTATGTAGTATTTTTTAAAGGAAATTAAAATAGTTTTCTTTATAACATTTATCCCTTTTAAGAGAAAGTTTCCATGTGCTTATTTCTTTCTTAAAGATTAACAAGTGTATGAACAATAAAATAAAAAGTTTTCTGGAAAATTTGTTAAAATTAAATGAGTGGGAATTTAAGAATACTTAGCACACTCTAGCAGATGATGCAGAGACTCAGACAGTAAAATGTCTCCTGCAGGTTCAGTCAACTCAAGTCTGAAAAACAAAAGTTGTTAACATTCTTATTGGGGAAAAAATAAATCTTTATGAAAATCTAACTTTAGTTGATCGATAAGCCCATCAGGAGTGGGACATTTTTCTCCAATTTATGCTAGAATGTTACTTTTAACCATCAACCATTTTCAGGCTATTGACTTTAATTAACTAGATATGTCATGCTAACACTTAAGTAGGTTTTACAAAATCCTTATGTATTTTGGAGATGTTTTTAACAAAAAGGAAAGAAAATTTATAATTTTAACAAGAGAACTGCTACTTCTTCTAACTAATTCCCTTTATGACAACAAAAATATAATAATCTATAACCCATCACAGCTGTTTGCCTAGAATTACCAATTACCTTCAAGTCCTTAGAAATACTTTTCAGATTTTAATAGTCTGCATAGTAAATTTGAAACCAATTTTCTTAAAGAGGATTGATAAGATTTATACCCTGTAGGAATATAATGACATATTCTTCTAACATGAATATAAAACCAAAACTTTATATGACTGGAGGAAAAGAACACAAGATTAAAATAAAATACAAAAAAATGGCCTAGGATTAGTTAAAAATTATTGATACTAGGTTTTGAAATGTGCTATTTGCTTGCATTTTAACATGGGTGTGGCACATTTATGTAAATCAACATCAAACAAGTAAGAAAGCCTTGTGATGAGAATCCAGAAATTTGTATCTTTCCGTGTCCCTAATTCTTATCACTCCTGAATGCTCTGTGCACTGGGGATTTTATGGCAATTGTGCCCAAGCTATTTTATAGACAGTTGCAAGGTTTCAGGTTGTGTGGTTTCCCAGCACCTCTGCAGGCCAAGTAAATAAAGGAGTTTAGAAAAGTGACAGCACTTTAAAAAACCTGATTATGTGGAATCATTAGGAAATGCTCAGTAAGTTAATAAAATCATTACTTAAGTAGAGTGAGTACTTCATGGGGGTGAGACAATGTGAGAGAATATGGTATACATTGTACATAATGTGGGCAAACTACTTGAGTTAATAAAGTTATCAAGTACGCCACTGCACATGTCTGCCCTTCATAGATGCCCCCATATGTGCCGCTATTAATTTTATTTCTTTTTCTTTAAACAGAGGAGTGTGCCTCCCTTATCCTTGCCTGTCTGTTTTGCCAGTTTTGGGATTGTCTCCTGATGCTCCCTGATACGTGTGAAGTGGTATGTACCAACTTGTGCTGCCCCTCTCACAGGTATCACCACACCTCGGATGAAAGCCACTCTCGAAATGACTGCAACTGCAGCTGTGACATGGACTGCAGCCTCTTTGAATCTTGCCATGAGACTGGCGAGTGTCTGGAGCTGGCCATGGAAATTTCAGAAATCTGTTACCGCTAGCAATGACATTTCCATGATGTGGGAGAGCCTGTGGCTGCCCAGGAAAATCCTATTACAAGAAGACTGATTTCCCTGTGCTGGAATGGAAGGACTGTGTACATTTCTTGAATGCTGTGGACCATTTTATTCTCTACCTATTTGGGAAAACTAGTATTGTCAACTCAATGATCTTATTCCAAATTTTACAACCACATGGCTCACTGAAAAATAAGATCTTGATCACAACTGTTGAACAAATCTTAAATACTTCTTAAGTGCCATAGGTTACAAGATGTTTCCTAACATGCATGAATGTTAAACATGCTAAACATGCCAACAGCATGCTAAACCACTCTGTGTTATTGTACTCACTGGCTTGCAGCATGAATTCAACTTCATTCACAGATTCAGGACAAATTAGTGCATTCTTTATAATTGACATATATTAGCTTGTTTTTCTAATGGACTCATGCATAAACATTATGCATTATTGGTTATTATTAATAATGTATTATATAACATCATTTTGTAATTAAAAATTTATTTATACAATCTCTTAAAATTCACTTATATATACAGTTTAGGTAGGAAAGGGAATTAAATAAATTAGAAACCATGTTCCTATAATTACAACAAATGTCTTTTAAGACATCTCTAGTGACTTTTGAATATGATGTACTTTGATAGAGTACTATAATTCTAGACTATATTACTCTATGTCTATGACTATGTCATAATAGGTTATGCATATTCTTAATTTATTATAGAATGGATCTTCTTTATCTAACAAGCATAAATGGGAATTATGTGCAAGTTTCAAGAAAATGACCTAATCAATTCTTAATTTTCCTTATTTCTGTTTGTCAGGTACAATAAGCCACAAGATATTAAAACAGAATCAGTTCATTTTACTATCATGTGTATATGCAGTCCAAAGAAATACATGTATAGGTTTTCTAATACAGCATGTGCTTTAGAAACCATAATTTTTTCTCTTGATAATTAAAGTAATAATTATGTTGAACACTTCCTCATAAATATAAAAGATTTTTTAAATACCTGATATAAATTAGAAAGTAATTTTCAACCCCCAAATTAAAACAAACAATTTTGGGGAAAAACACATCTATGTTGAAGTTATGTTGGACTCTTCTCACTTTCTGTAGGCAAGACATTACTCATCAATGTGTGCTTATATATTCCCATGGAGATACTGCAATATACTCATTGAATATAAAAACATTATATAATATATCAATAACCAAACAAATAACACAAAAGTGAAAATTTAAGGGAACTTTTTGCAATCTAGGCAAACAACAAAAACTTCAAAGTACCTGCTTTTGTTGACTTAGTTAATTTCAAACAAAAGTGACATTTATTTGGTTTCTGTGGTAAACTAACACATTTTCCTACTTTGCAGTAAATTCCTACAAACATTGAAAATGATTAAGCTTTAAAAAGTATTTTTAGTCTGTAAAAACTATTTAACTGCTCTTGTCTTGCTTCTGACAGCACAGTGCAGCAATGGTTCCTGCTGGCTTCAGTCCTGTTGGACTGTGACATTTTCACAAATCACAGAGCATGGTCTGCCCTGCATTCCTTATGAAACACCAGCCCCTGCTTTTCAGAAGCTCCAAAATAATTCTATACTCTATGCATAGAACTTGCAGATCATTTGTGGGCAGGACCATATTCTTAGAACAAGAAGGGAACCTAAGGCTCTTCTTATCTAATATTCTCATGTTTCATAAGATAAAATAGATGTCTCAAGAACTGACTTATCCAAGACCATGCAGTGAGTAAATGGCAGTGACAAGAACTCTAACTGGTGATCTAGTTTTCTAACTACATTGCACTGCTCCAAAAGTCTCTACTTTTTAGTCCAGCTGGTATACAGCAGTACAGCTGTTTCAATTGTTCAAACATTAAAATACCACTGGATTTGCTCATTAACAGTTACTCCCTTGAGCCTCCTTAGTGCTTCCCCCACACCCCCAGCCAACCTGGCCTCTCTACAAGCTCCTATTGACACCCCCATGGTTCAGTCACTAAAAGAAGAACAACTGGCCTTTGCAATCTGATGCTGACCCCAGCTTGTGGGGTCTGCGACATTGAGGATGAGATACGAGAAATTCACAGACTACCAAGTCCTGTGGAGGAAAAAGAACAGCATGCTTCTCTCAAGAGGAGAAAAAGGCTAGGCCCTTGCCATGACAAGCCTTTATTTCTTTTTTGGGGCACACTACATGATGGTCCTCATTTACTATGCACAGATTCGCTTTTGGTGGTTACCTTTTACAGAAAACAAAGGAGAAGATGCCACTAATCACATCACAGAAGAAGGATATTTGCAAATGAAAATGGAAAAGTGGTTGAACTGGTTATACTCAATACTGGGGAGGTTTAGAACAGACTTTAGGAAGTTACAGTATGCACTTGCTGCCTCAATTCAGGGTGAGGAAGTTTTAGCAAAAGCAAGTCTCAAAGCAGCCTAGGTATAATGCAAACCTGATTTCCTCCAGGAGAACCTATTCACAGGCGTGGGTCCTGTGCATCTCTGAGTGGGAGCATGGCCCATGCCATGCAGAATGGTCTCCTATAGCAGTCCTGTCTCAATAGTATGGTCTTTGGAGTCATTGATCAGGTCATGCCATATTGTTCTTAAATATTTTGATCATCATCTCCTTATTCTTTCTAGTCTACATACCCTCAAATTGTACAAAGATTATGCATTTCAAATATGAATTGGATGCTTGTTATCTAGAGGCATAAAAATTGCCAGGTTTTATTTTATTTATAATGTGGTCAGAATACTACAAGGTCTTTCTGTAGTCTCACTTTCCAGTCAGTTAACTTGTTCCCCACTTTCAGAATTCACTGTGCTATAATAAAAAGGGTCGGTTGTACAAAATGTGAAATTTCCTTTCTTTATAACCAATAATAAAACATCATCCCTTTTGCAAACATGAATGGCTCTTTCAATTGAATTCTTACACAATAAAAAAGTACATGGCTGAGAAAATGCAGTTGCAGAGGTAAGACGGATGAAAAAGAATTATGGTTATTGATTAAATACAAATATCAGAATCTGAGAAGGATCAGAATTTTTCTGCAATGATGAAGACCTGTGATTACAAATAAAGATGTTATTCTTTAAGGTGGGTTTCTTAGGTAAAGAATGTTATTATTTAAAGAAGAACACTAAATAAGAGAGATTTGAGGAGATACAACCTTTATAGAGAATTGATACAGAGATTTTAACATAGCAGTATAACCAGATAGTTACATTGTCTTTGCTTTGCTCAATGGATTTTTATAAAACCATTGCTTCTCTAAAAGCCTACAAAATATGGAAAGCAATGAAGAAACCAGTTACATTTAACTTGCTAATAAAACTTTCCTACTGCATAAGCTGATAGACCTACAAAATTAATTATCATTGCTGAACAATCAAAGTTAATATAGCAAAAGCCACTTTAGTTTTCTCCAAGGCAGTATGAAAACATATTTAGACAGAGATGCCTTACAAATAGGAAATATCACATAAAGGCATATCAGCATTTTTTCCAGGATAAATGTGTAGGTGGAAATGTTTGAAGAACAGAATTCATTATCCATTGCCTCCAAGTTTCTCCTTCTACAAAATGGAGCAAAAAAATAATATGTATATTTTGGTAAGGTAGTTTGACTAGAAGGGTTTTGCCCATTAAATGCTAAATTCACCCAGGCTACACAAATGAATGACCTCTGATAAAATGCAAGGTTCTTTAAAGAAAATATCTCAGTTAAAGCTAAAGAGTTATCATATGTAGCCTCATGTGAGCTGTACAGAAAGGTAAAGTGAACAGAAAATGACTTTCTAGTGACTATAATCCATATGGCATTAAAATTGTATTATTGGGCTCTTCTACATAGGTCTAGACAGCTCCTAACATTACAGGGAAGCAGTCTCGAGTGTGAAGAGGAGGTGAGAGTGCAGGCAGGGCAGAACCAACCTGCATCATTTTTGGATAAAAAGCCACCTTCTGATCTACCACCTTGACAGCCTTCACAATCCTGCTTTTGCCACTATCTCTAAAGCAGTGGTTCCCAATTAGGGGTGATTTTTGCCTCCCCCAGGGTACAATTTGCAATATCCAGAAACATATTTGGTTGTCACAGTAGAGACAGGGCAGGTGTTCATGGCATTTAGTGAATAGAAGCCAAGAATGCAACTAAATATCCTACAACATACAGGACAACCTCCCGTGACAAAGAAGCATCCAGACCCAAATGTCAATAATGCCTAGGTTGCAAATCCAATTATATCAGTCTCAATAAACCATCATGAAACTGACCTGAAAAAACTAATGGCAATAGGGTTGCCAGATAAAATACAAAATGCCCAGTTAACTTTGAATTTCAAATACACAGTAAATGATATATTATTATAATCATGGCCCAAATATTACATGTGACATTATTATATTATAAAATTATTCTTTACCTATCTGAAATTCAAATTTAGCTAGGTGTACAATATTTCTATTTGTTAAATCTAGTGGCTCTAATTTAGAAGATTCCACATTTTGAAAATGAATCTGAAGAAGTGATGATTTTCAGTTCCCTCCTTGGCTGCAAGAGAGAAGGAGCTATTTACCTCTGGTCAGGGCCAGGATGTTCATTAGGATGTTCATTTTACAATGTGGAACAGCAGAGTGTGACTAGAAGATCAGTTCCAAAGCAGGATACTTACATTTTCTCTTCTGTCCCAGGCTTACACAGGGCTGACTGTCCTGGACTTAGCTGGCCACGTCTCATTTTCTCTGCTTCACATCTCCACTGGCAACTGAGGAGACACCTCACACAAGGTCTATCTCGATTCAAGGGGCAAGAAGCAGAAGTTCTCATGTAAACCTTGAAATCTGTACCACATTCTCTGAATCAGTCTTGGCCAGAAGGATCCATCCAGAGAGGTGCTTCCAGCATTCCTCTCACACATGGCATGAGCCAGCCCCCTAACCAGCATTCCACAAGAGATTCTAGGAGCATGCATTGTTTTTAATCAGTCAACAACACAATAAAAAAATACATTCTGATTCACAGACCTTTTATCTCAGAAGCTATGCAGAAACCAAGGTCAAAGTAACCTCTTTAATGATTTATTATTCCTCAAGTGTACAAAACGTAGAGTGAATTTACAAAGCCACAACTTATTTTGTGGATACAGAGCTTTCACTAGGTTCAGTACTCTCCAATACTGTCTTTGTTTCTTCTTTTATCACTTTCTGCTTATGAGTCTTCTTTTAACATCAAGTTCCTATAAATTAAAAAAAAATAAATAATAATATTGAGCAAGATTTTCCTAGTAGCTAAGCTACTCATCATTTGTAATTCAGGCTTTTCAGAAAGCTTCATGAGTGTTTCAAATCACTGCCATACTGTTTTGCAATACAGGTGCAGCTACCTGCAAGGGGAAGGAGGGTCAGAAGGTAGGATGGAGCCAACGCCTTTGATCTGTGGTCATTACAAACAACTGTTAATGTGGGCATGGCAGTACACTACTGAGTTCTGGGGTGAGTTTGTGGAACTACTCTGAGAGGTGAGGTGAAGATGGGGTTCTAATGTTGAAGGGCCTCAACAGGCCCACAAACCTCATGAAGTTATCTTTCACTTCACTTTTTTGATGATTATCCTTCTAACCATAAATTCCTGGTTTTGATCTACTAGTAATATTTTTATAATAACGTAATCTCAATTAGTAGAAAATTTTTAGAACAAAAGTGTGTTGCTCCCAAAATAATCCTGCCTGCTACCATTGGTACTTGTATAATGGAAAACAATAGGTTAAATGAAAGCAAGAATGAGAACAATGAGGTGACCTGTTAGTAGGTTATTGCCCAGTTCCAGGTAGGACCTAGTAGAAGCATGGACAAAATGGTGGTTGTGCAATAAGTGGTTATAGGGGAAAAGAAGAGGCAAGAGTGATGTCTAGAAAGGGCCTTGACTAGTTAGCAATTTATTTAGGAGCAGATGAAAAGCCTCTGAAGAATGGCAGGCAATTGCAAGATTACAGTGGCATGGGAATAAGACTGACCAGGTAGCAGTGTACAGGACAAATTAAAGCAGGGAGGGACTGGATACTGACAAAAGAGCAATGGCAATAAGGCATGGCCTGTTGAAGGCTCAAAATAGGATGGTGACAGGGAAAACTGAAGGAAAGAGATGGATGGAAAAGAAATTAGAAAAGGACCATTATTTTCTCAAACTCTTCTTATTTTAAGATTCAAATATTCCCTATTATCTATCACATATATGAGTCATGAAGCCATTATTTTCATTAGGGAAGAAACGAGTTGGGGAGAGGGGAGTTCTCTTCCAAGTGGAAACTCAAGGTATATTTTTAGCTACATTAAGCCAGCTTTCTGCTACTTTGCACACTGATGTAATTCCAACATAAAACATAATCTATAATATTGCAGGGGAACAAATCCAATTCTTAGCCATATAAATTTTCATATAAGCCTATCACAATTCATTCCCAAAACATCTCATTCTCTTTGAAACCTGGAGCTGCAGGAAGTGATCAAAAAGAGTAGTTTAAAATTGCTCTGGAATTTCCAGAGACGCTAAATCTATCCTGTCCACAGAGCAAGACCAATCCTCCAAACTTTAAATCAGAGGTAAAGAATTTTATGATTTAAAATATATATCTCTCAAAGTTTATCATAGTGTATTGAAGTCAAATGCGAGTTATTACTTAACCAAATCTGGAGCTGATGTCACCCCTTGATTACCCTAGGTAGGTGAGAATAAATATCTTCCAAATGACATTTTTTTTTTACCTTTTTATCTGTCTCTTGCTATTTACAACAGAGTGAAAAATAATAGCCAAGGAGTGACTTCTCAGTGTTGGAAAAAATGTAAATCCCATCTGCTATAGCCTAAATTGTATTCCAGGCCCCTGGCAAGTTCTGCTGTTTGGAGAAGAATAATGGAAACTGACGTCTCAATAGCTGTATTGGTCCTGTAGGAACAATCAGTGAAGATTCATGTGATGAACTTCCCACACATTTGCATTGGCTTAGAACTCAGTGTGTATATTATTGGTCCTGCCTGAAATTTATTTGTCTCTGCCCTACCTAGGGCTTTCTGCATAAAGGAGACAGCAATGTGACAAGCACAGAGGATGCTCTATGAATCTTTAGAGTGAGTATAAATTTTATAACAAGTACCATTTATACAGAAGTACCTGTCAATTCCTCTGGTTTTATTTGTTGTAAACATAGCAATTATTAGTGATTCAAAATTCCTTCTAGAAGTTGAGGAAGGTGAGACAATGGAAGGCATCCTTTGGTTTAAAGCTATCTTAGAAGGCTTACATTTCCTCTGGGGTAGGGGCAGAATATTACTGAGCCACTCAGAATTAGAGGAGCATCCCAAAGGGTCACAGTCCCAAGCACCCTCCCTTCTGGTCTGTGGGATATTTGGGATATTAGGAAACTCGTGCTCTATTATAACACAAGTACATTCCATGAAAAGGCTTTCTGTTAGCCATATACTAGTAAATAAGAAGGTTGATGTCTAAAGACAGGCATGAGTTCAAATCCTGCTTCCATTATTTACTAGCTAAATGCACTGAATTGGTAAATAAATTTCCCAGCCTTAGTTTACTCATCATTAAAATGTGGTTTATGACACTACCCTATTGTGAGGAATAAAAGAGATAATTTAGCAAAGCCTTTAGTATAGATTTAGTATATATAGCACACTTATTAAATTGCATCTATAATTAATTTGTTTCCACAAACATGAGGGATAACTCTGCTTTATTTCTGCAATGCCCCACATACCTATTTTTGAGACTTATCTATATACTTGCCTTTTCATTATCCCTGGTTACTATTTCAGAAAATGAGGATCTCTAATTCCCATAGCTATCATTTTCATAGACAATTTTTTATTTATTTATAAATTATTTTATTAATATTTTATTCGCAATACATGTAGTGAAAAAAGATTATTTTTTCAATGTTTTACAATGATGCTTTTTAAATAAATCAAGTATTTTTTGATATTTTAAAGATTATATTTTACTGATTATTCTTAGAGTTTTCCCAATTTCCCACTTTTCCCCCCTCCAACCAGCATCCCCACTCCCTCAGGCAATCCTCACATCTTTGTTCATGTCCCTGAGTCATGTATGTAGTTCTTCGGCTACTCCATTTCTTATACTGTACTTCACATCCCCATGGCTATTCAATAAACTACCTATTTGTACTTTTAAATATCATCAGCTCTTCAACCATTCCCCCACAGCCACCTCCCATCTGGCAATTATCTGTATCCATGATTTCATCTCTGTTTTTCTTATTTTCTTAGTTTGATTTTCAGTTTCAATTGTCAATAGATATGTATATTTTGCCATTTTACTGTTCATAGATTTGATCTTATTTTCCTTAAAAACTGTACCATTTCATATGATAATGGTTTGGTGATGATGAACTCTTAGTTTCTTCTTGTCTGGGAAACTATCTTCCTTCAGTTCTAAATGATAGCTTTGCTGGGTAATCTTGGTTGTAGGTCCTTACTTTTCATGACTGAATATTTCTTGCCAATCCCTTCTAGCCTGCCAACTTTCTTTTGAGAAATTAACTGACAGCTTTATGGGAGTGCCCTTGTAGTTTACTAGCTGCTTTCCTCTTGCTGCTCTTAATTTTCCCTTTGTCTTTAACCTCGACATTTAATTATGATGTGTCTTGGAGTGGTTCTCTTTGTATCCATCTTGTTTGAGACTCTCTGTGCTTCCTGGACTTTTCCTTCACCAAATTAGGGAACTTTTCTTTCATTATTTTCTCAAATAGATTTCCAATTTTTTGCTCTTTCTTTTCTCCTTCTGGTACCACATGTTGCTAATGTTGGAGCAATTGAAGTTCTCCCAGAGGCTACTTATACTATTCTTGTTTTTGGTTTTTTTTTTTTTTGGGGGGGGGGGATTCTTTTTTCTTCTTGTTGTTCTGATTGGTTGTTTTTTTTTCTTTCTTATGTTCCAAATCATCTATTTGATTCTCAGCTTTGTCTACTCTACTGTTGTTTCCCTGTAAATTGTTCTTTATTTCAATTAGTGTATACTTCAGTTCTGACTGGATCCTTTTATACTGTTGAGGTCCTCATTAAGTTCCTTGAGCATCTGTATAACCAGTGTTTTGAACTCTGCATCTGAGAGATTGCTTGTCTCCATTTTGCTTAGTTCCTTTCTTGGAGTTTTGTCCTGTTCTTTCATTTGAGTCATGTTTTTTTGTCTGCTCAATTTTACAGCCTCCTAGTGTTTGTTTCTGTATTAAGTAGAACTTCTATGATTCCCTGTCTTTGTAGTGTGACCCAATGTATTAGGTGTCCTGTAGGGTCCAGTGGCACAAACTCCTCTATCATCCAAGCTGGGTACTTGAAGTGTGTCCTTCATTTGGGCTGAGTACATCTCCTCTTATAGTTGAGTCTTGGTTGCTATTGGCAGGTCAATGGGAGGAATTTATCCAATGCAGTCAGCTGCAAGGACTGGCCATGACCAGTGACCACTAATATCTGCCCTCTGTGGAGGATCAGCTGTGCAGGGGCAGTGTTGTAGTGCTCTGATGTGATCTGAAGCTGTCCACTGGGTGTGCAGGCTCTGGGGTTTCCTGGGTGGTACAGGCCAAGCTCAACCTCTACCTGTGTTTTGTCTCGGACCACCCTGCATGAGCTATAAAGCAAGCTGAGTTGACTGCTACTTGTCCTCAACTTAGAGATTCTCAGGTGAAGCCAATATATGAATCTAGGCTGCTTGCTGCTAATTCCAGGCCAGAGGCCACTAGCAAGTGGTACTGAGGCTGGGGGCTCACTGAGGTCAGCTGTTGTTGTTTGAGAGAATTTAGAAAGTTGTGAAGCATGACCCAAGAGCAGCCATTCATATGGAAAGCAGCTGGAGTAAGCCTGTTAGTTGGGTGGTATAGTGTCTCTTGGAACAAACTGTGTTAGCCAGGTTGATGAAGTCTCAGATATGGCACCAGCCAGCTGGCTCTGTGGCTCTGTGGGGGGATGGTTCAGATTATGACCTTTGCCTGCCTTTCTTTCTGGGAGAAAGCTGTACCCCAGCTCTTGCCTTGATGCCAGACACTTCAGTTTCTCCCTTTATGCCACTAGTGCCTTTCAAGCTACTTCTCCAATGCTGGAGCTCAGCGGGAGTGAGTCTAAGACCACATATGGGTTCTTTAAGAGGAACTACTTGGGACTCCAGAATTTTCTTCCACTGACTTAGTCCCTGCTGGTTTTTGCAGTCAGAAAGTTATGGTGACTTATCTTCATGGGACTAGGACCCTGGACTGGGGATTCTGGTGTGGGGCTGGGACTCCTTGCACCCAAAATATCTCTCCCAAATTTTTATCCACCACACATGTGTGGTACCAGCCTGTTCTGAGCTCGACCCTTCCTACAGCCTGGATGGATGTGGTTTCTTTAATTCTGTATTTGTCACACTTCCATCAACTCGATTTCTGACAGCTCTGAGTAATGACTATTCTATATTTTCGTTGTAATTTTGATGTGGTTTGTGAGAAGGTGAGCTGTGTTTACCTATGCCAACTTCTTGACTGGAAGTTCTCCCATATTTTTTTCCTTTTGTTATGATCCTGTACTTTTTTCTCCAAGATTAGGAAAATACGAATTGCAGTAGCTATTTTAATAAGTACTTATTAGATGTCAAGAACACTATGAATATCTTTTCCTGTATTACGTCATTGAACCTTCTCAAAAACTCTGAGAAAGGTATAATGACTCCCCCATTTTACTGATGAGAACAGTGAGCTTGCAGACTTTAAATAACTTGCTAATGTCAATGTAACACAATGAGAGTGGAGATTTGAACTGAGGAGTGTGTCTGATTCCAAACCCCACCACTTAAGCTACAAGATAAGTAGGATTGAAGGTCAAGTTGGCCAATTCAATCCTTAGAGAAGTAAAAAAGTGGGGGCAGTGGAAGTACCTGCTCTTTTCCATAACTGGTGAGGCACTTCAACATGACCACTCAGATACCTTGACCTGTACCCCTGTTTTGTGGGAAAGACATGAACTCTGTCAACTACACACAGAGATCAGAGATGTGAGCCGATTTAGTCACCGAGTGAAGGGAAGTGGCCTTCAACTGGAGAAAGCATGTACCTCCAGAGTAAGTGTGGAAAGTAACTGTGGAAAATGAACTGCCTCAAGCCATTTCTCATAGGGTCACCCAAAGTGTCCATGAGATATCAGCAAAAAGGAAGTTAGGTATGCAACTCCAAGTTCTAGGGGACTAGGTTTTATTCTCCCAGTCAGAGGAACAATGGGCTAGAGAAACTTTTCCATGGCCAGGAATGTAATTGTCATCTGAAACATATACTGGTTTCAGAGAAGATATAACTCATGAGAGTTTCAATCAAATTAGACATTCTCTATCCTCCTAACTTCCTTTCTCTACCCACCTCCCTTTCCTCAGTCCCTTCTGCCTTGGTGAAGTTGCAACTACAGTTAAGTACACAACTGAGAGGGAGCAATGGTAGCTAGAGAAGGAGAAAAGGCCCACAGGCCTCTCCTCCAGTAACCAGTCTGTATGCAATCCCTAACCAGATCAGGAAAGACATTGACTCAATAAAAGTCAGAAAAAAGTCCATGGTTATTATTGCTCAAACTAATTTACGAATCGAAACTGTGCTTATGACTTCCAGGTTGTTTATTGCTGTAGAGTAGAGTAAACAAAATACTTTGGGGCATTCCTTAATTTATATTCAAGGGCTAAGGAAGGATTCCCTCTGGTGAATTAATATAAACTATGGTGAGAGACAAATATCAGGTTGCTTTATGATAGCATTTCGTGATACTTCTTATTTACTACACTGGTGACATTTGTTTCTTACAACCCCATGGAAGCTTCTATGGGTCTCCTTCATGTTAGTAATGTCATAACTCAGACAAGAATGGTCCAGGAGTTTTGGTTTCTGATTCTCCTCCTAACAAGCTTCCAACTCACTACTCTGGTTAAATCCCTTCCAACTATTAGATTTTTTTTTTAATAAGCCATTGTTTCTCTAAATAAAAATTCTAGCATTGAATGTGAGGACAACATTATGAGGATTTTTCTTTTCCAATGGGTGAATATATGGTCATACAAGTTAAGAAAAAGCACAGTTTTATCAAATCTTCTGGTATGTGAATATACAAAGCTTTGAGTAACATACCTGGTGTTTCAGGTCACAGTATTGAGGTGATAATGGAGTGAAATGAAAGTCACATTGCCAGCTCCTGGCATCAGTGGGTCAGGACTATGGAATCACCTACTTGAATGTCATGTGGAATAGTTTAAAGGAGCAATTAGAAGCTGACATTAGCTGGTGTGTTCTGGATCTGCCAAACTTGATTCTTTTACTCACCATGAAAATGGAGTTTTCAAAAGACAAGTGCAAGAAACAACCCAGTGGTTATTCATGCTCTATGTTGTCCTGTAAAGCTTATACAATATCTAGGTATTCTCTAAAAAGTTTTCAACTCTTCTTACAGATAGATGGGTGGGAAACTTCTATCATTGAAGAGTACTAAGTCCTCAAATCTGCTATAATCCTAGAATTTTAGGGGAAAAAAGACAGAATGGACACTCATAGCTACTGCTGAGCACCTGTGTGAAAATTTCAAATGAACATTCCAGTCATGGAACAGGGTCCTAAGCCTTTGAATTACGTTGCTTGCAGTTAGATGTGTGCCATGAAAGGAATTTTAATATGGTCCCACCTTTTGTGGTGAAATCCAATTAAGGCTTTCTTTAGGATGGGGGCAGATCCACATTTTTGTGGGATTTGATGTTTAAAACATAGTAGAATCTTTTTAAGAAGCAGAATGCAAAAATATCTTAATACTGTAATTTTGTAAAAACATAGTATGTTTTGGGGCATTTATTTATTTATTTATTTAGTTAGTTAGTTAGTTAATGCATTTCACTAGGTTATTTTTTCAACTGGTTTTGTTGGATTAAATTATTTGAGAATTAGTTGCAGACATAATGACACCTTATCCCTAAATATTTCAACATGTTTCTCCCAAGAACAAGATTTACTTACATGATCACATTATAATTCTCATCCTAGTTGCAAATTTAACATGGATATAAGACTGTTATCTAGTTACCACTCCATAATTGAATTTCTTCTCTTCTATTATCTCAATAATGCCTTTTTAAAGATTTTTTTTTTATCTAGGATCCAATCAACTTTTACACATTTGGGTGTAATATCTCCCAGCCTTATTTAGTCTTTTTTAAAATTTTCATTTATTGATTTGAGAGAGAGAAAAAAACATTCATCAGTTGATCCACTCATTTATGCATTAATTGGTTGCTCTTTTTTTCCAGTTTGATACTTTACTTGTTTAAATTACATATATTTTATTGATTATACTATTACAGTTGTCCCACTTTTCCCCTTTGCCTCTCCATCCAGTACCCCCATTCCCTCCAGCAATCTTCCCCCTTAGTTTTGTCCGTGGGTCATACATATAAGTTCTTTGGCTTCTCCAGTTTCTGTACTATTCTTAACCTCCACCTGTCTATTTCGTATGTACCAATTATGCTTCTTATTCCTTGTACCTTTTCTCCCATTCTCCCCTTCTCCCCCACTGATAACACTCCATGTAATTGCCATTTCTATGATACTGTGTTCTTGTTCTAGTTGTTTGCTTAGTTTGTCTTTGTTTTTGTTTTTTTAGGTTCAGTTTCTGATAATTGTGAGTTTGTTGTCATTTTACTGTTCACAGTTTTGATCTTCTTCTTTTTCTTAGATAAGTCCCTTTAACACTTCATATAATAAGGACTTGGTGATGATGAACTCCTTTAACTTGACTTTATCTTAGAGAAGCATTTTATCTGCCTTTCTATTCTAAATAATAGCTTTGTTGGCTAGAGTAATATTGGAATGTAGGTCTTTGCCTTTCATGACTTTTAATACTTCTTTCCAGCTGCTTCTTGTCTGCAAGATTTCTTTTGAGAAATCAGCTGATAGTTTTATGGGGATTTCTTTGTAGGTAACTCTCTACTTTTCTCTTGTTTCTTCTTTTAAGATTCTCTCTTTATCTTTAACTTTTGGCATTTTAATTATGATATGTCTTGGTGTAGTCCTCTTTTGCTCCAACTTCTTTGGGATTCTCTGAGCTTACAGGACTTATATATATCTTTCCTTCATCAGAGTGGCGAAGTTTTCTTTCATTATTTTTTCAAATAAGTTTTCAATTTCTTGCTCTTCCTCTTCTCCTTCTGGCACCTCTATGATTCAGATGTTGGAATGTTTAAAGTTGTCCCACAGGTTCCTAGACCTTTCCTCTTTTTTTTTTTATTTTTTTGAATTCTTATTTCTTCTTTTGCTCTGGGTGAATGTTTATTTTTTCCCTATGTTCCAAACTGTTGATTTGAATCTCAGCTTCTTTCCCTTCACTGTTGATTCCCTGTAAATTTTTCCTTATTTCACTCTGTATTATCTTCACTTCTTCCTTCATTTTGTGGCTGTACTCAATCATTTCTCTGAGCATCCTGATAACCAGTGTTTCCAACTCTGCATCTGATAGGTTGGCTATTTCTCTGTTGCTTAGTTCTTTTTCTGGAGGTTTTGTTCTCTTCTCGTTTGAGTCATATTTCTTTGTATCCTCTATTTGGTAGCCTCCCTGTGTTTTTCCGTACTGAGTAGCTCTGCTTTGACTCCCTGTGTTGTGTTGGTGCACCCATTACCTTATAAGGGGTGGAGCCTTAGCTATTTGCCAGGGTGGGGCAACCTGCTTCACTGCTTTGTGGCACTGTATAGGGGGAGGGGTGAGAGAGGCAACAATGTTGCTTGCTCAGCTCTTGCCCCATTTTCAGTCACTTCCCCCACTTCCTATAAATGACTAGCACCCTTCTAGTTGCTGCCCTGGTGCTGGTTTCCTGAGTAGGTGGGTTTGTGTACATTCTAGGACCATCTGGGCCCTTTTAATGGACTCTGAAGTTTCTTCTGCCCTACCAACTCCTGATGGTTTTTTGCAGCCAGAGGTTATAAGGCTTTATGTTCCAGCACTAGAACCCTAGGCTACACACTTTGGCCTGGGGCTGGGATTTCTTGCTCCCTAGTTGTCCCTCCTAGTTTTTGTCTGCCACATGTGAATGTGGGACCACTGATTCTGCCAGCCATAACTGCCACTGCCTTGCCAAGCATCCACTCCACCCTGGCTGCCTAGTCTGCCCCTCCTACACATCTGGATAAATGTTTCTTCTTTAACTCCTTGGTTGTCAGATTTTCATATAGTTTGATTTTTCTGGTATTTCTGGTTGTTGTTTTTGTTTGTTTGTTTGTTTTTATATTGGTTATTATCCTTCTTATTGTTATGCAAGGAGGAGAAGCATGTATACCTATGCCCCCACCTTGGCTGAAAGTCCTGGTTGCTCATATTAACATGTTGTAAGAGAGTCAGCACAAGGGAGAATCCTAGAAGCTTAAGTTTCAGTAGCTTCAATGTAGACCACTTCTGTTTGGGATAAAATTGAACAAGTTTTTCTGTAATCTATTGATGGAGATCTAAGCATCAAAAGACAAACAATTTGACACCTTATCAGAAAGGGCGTCTGCAGGGGATTTGTGCATGCTAGCATTCCCCTTTGGTGTAGATGACCCTGTCTTACAGGAAAAGGGCATAGCGTACTTGGCCAAATATGCCTCAGAACACTACACAATGAATTAGACATCTGACAACTTGAGAAGTAAAATATGGTATGCCAAGAGGTATCCAGGCTCCATTCAAGAGTCTTTCCAAGGATTCTCCGTAAAGGTGACATGATTGCATGTGCTTATTCCAGCAAGTGCTTATTCCAGCAAGTGCTTACAACTAAATTACTCAGTGGGAGCTGAGATTCCAAATTTCAGTTTTGACTTACCGCACTGTTTTCATTTCTTCTTTTACATCTTTAATTTATGGTTGTCTAAAAATCTAATTAGTTATTAATCTTTAGGAATTATGTGCCACTAGCATGATGAGAAACAAAAGAGGACTAAAGAGAGGGGAAAGAAAAAGAATTAACTGTGAAAAATTCCTTCATAATGAACATCTATGTAAATGACAGCTTAGCCATAATTACACTAAATACAGTTAAAAAGTAAGACCCCTCTTTAGCTAAGCAATAGCAAGCCAGGGTTTCCTTAAGGCTGTTTGGCAGCACAGCAGTTTCAAGCAGGTATCTTGTAGAAGAAGCATTCTAAAATCAAGTGGTATAATATTATTTCTTCTTGGAAACTCATAGGGCATATTAAAGTCTCTGAGAAGTCCTGCAGTAAAAATAACTTGTATATACTTGTTTAACTCAGCACTTCTTAAACATAAATTAACTAAAGAAACCCATCTATCAATAAGGGCAAATATATTTGAATTATTGGTTTAAGCATTTACTTAACATTTTTAAAGCATTGTAGGGGATACACTTCATGGGGCATAATTCTTTTACATAGTTGCACAAGACAGTTTTTCAGAGAAAATCAAGTGACTCACCCCATCTTCACAACCACACTGCTTCAAATAGGAACATACACCAACATGGAGCACCCATCTGCTTTAGCTCGCAGAGTGAGATTTGGGAATCTTTTCAACACAGCATCCAAAAGATTTTGATTCTGCCACAGGGAAATAGTGACACATTCCCTTCTTATGTTTCTCTTTGTTCCATGGCATGTGGCTTACTTTCTCTTTCTCCACCTCTTCATCCTTCTCAATAATATCTATGTTCTTATATGTATTTTTTCTGTGACTGTTCTCAATTTGAGAACCAGAAAATGCTCATTTATTAATTGATATAGTTCATAAAGTAGAATAGAGTCACAATTTTGTGGACCTCATTCACTTTGTCAATAAGCTAGTGATGACTAGCTTATTTCAAGGAGGCTTTACCTTTTTGTCACAATGCTGGCATGACAGAGGATGTTGGTTATCTGCTAGATTTCAGAGAAAGCTGCTCCCAAAGTAATAAAGAACCTGTACTTCCATATTAACTAATAGTTATGTGAGATATCCAGTTGTATATTCAATAATTCCTCTGTTTGAAAAAGAAATGTCTTGATCTCTGAGAAACACCTCGCCCCTTGGGTATCAGGATTACCTTCAACTCCATTCCAGGTCAAGTCATTGCACACAAGTCACTAAGGATAGAGAAATGGGTGTAACATTTACTGTTCTTTGTTGTTCCTGAAAACTTTTTTAAAAGTACTGTACAAATAAATTCATAATGCGCATTCATAATAACTTCTTTGGGCAAGTCACTTAAAGTTTCTAAGTCTCACTTTCCTCACCTGAAACATGGAGATCATACTCAGACCACATGGTTATAGTGAAAGTAAAATAAAAAAGCATATTGAAGCATTTAGGAGAGTGGGTGACGTTCAGCAGGTATTCAGTAAAGAATAGTTATTTAAATCCAAATGCCTGAGGAGGGTTGAAATAACTATTTTTTCCTAAACTGTCAGTAAGAGGGACTTTTTACATTCAAATTTCAGTTTTTATTAACTCTTTTGTTAGAGTCTTTGTTCTTTCATCAATATATCATTACCAAAGCACTAATTAGTCATTAGTTCTTTGAAATTATGACCCATAGGTGTGATATACAACCAAAGGAGGCTATAGGGGGGTTAACAAATAGGTAAATGTTAAATAGTCAAATGTTCATTCATAATGAATTTACATATAGGTGAGAGCTAAGCCACAGTTGCCCTAAATTAGTAAGAAATTTACGTCTCTAAGAATGAGTCTGCCATCTTCATTACTTGAAACTGTTAGATTTATGTTTGAGTAAAACTGAACTAAATTGGGCTAATGTCACATTTGGGGGGCTCACTGTAAATTAGCCTGTGAAATAATTGAGATTAAGGTGAAATTTCCAAAAGGTTGGTATTCACTGGGAAAATGAATAGACCAACAATTCCTTGGAGTTAGCTACACCCGCTTCCAATCTGTTACTTTTACGTCCAATGTCAAAGGCAAGCTTTCCTCATCCCAATTGTACCCTGAACACTCTCCCCTGTAAAATATGGTTTAAAGGCCAGCTGCAACATGGAGCCTTTTCTCAGAGCCTACAGTTTCAAACAAACGACTGGGCAGAAGCCAGAATCTATATGGGCTCACGAAGACTGTAAAACATTTGGTGCCGAGTGGAAAAAGACGCCTGTGAGCACTGCCAGACGTTTTCAGCTTTCTTGCACCTGTGCCAAGTGTTTTTCAGCTCCCCTACCCCCTTTTCTTAAAGAGAGGTGGTGGGAAGAGGGTGAGGGACTGAATGAGAGATAAGCCAGCTTTCTGAGGGCATATCCCATAGTAACTGAAAAACTTGTTACCACCATCAGACATTTGTTTCCTGCCCAGTCCCCTTTCTGAAGGCAAAATTAGGACCTCTAGCCAATCTTGGTATTGGAATTCTGAGCACTGAACTTCTCTGACATTCATTTCATCCCCTCATACGTCACTGTGGATTTTCAAGACTGCCCTTCCCAGCCCTGTCCCTGCAGTCTGTCTGAAATCTTTCTTGAACTCAGTTGAATCACCATTGTCCATCACTGGCAACAAATTACTGATTATTTCAAGGAAATAATATGCACATTGAAACAGTTTGTAACATGCAAAAATATGTGTGGAAGAAAGTATATGTTTCTTAAAGGAAGAACACCCAAAATGTTTTAGGATGAAAGTGTGAAAATGTCTAAACATAGATGACATGATACAGATCATGAGGAAATCAATTTGAAATTATCTTGGAACCTTGTGATAATGTTTTCAAAAGAAGGAGAATTCAGGGGAAGGGAGGCCCTTCACAGACCCCACGCAATAGCAATGAATATCAAAAGTTCCACGATGGTATGTATTTATTCCCATACATTATCTCAACTAATTAAACAGTCCTATGAAGTGATGACTTTTATTGTCCCCATTTACCAGTAAAACTGAGAGTTAATATGATTAAGTAAAATCAAGTCACACTCTTAGGAAGCAGAGCTTAGACTTGATCAATGGTCTCTCTGAGCTCACGAAAGCTTTTAGGCTGACCACAGACCTCTCTAGGAGAAGCCCCGTTAGCTCTTAGGGTTGTTGATATAAGAAAACGTCACACATAGAGATTCATTCCTTTGATTTAAAATTTGGATCTCTGTTAAAATATCAATGTCCTCTCAAGATTAAAAAACAAAAACAAACAAACAAAAAAAAACAGCTTCCTCAGCCACTTTACCTGAACGAAAAGGAGAAAATTGAATCTTTTTTTCTGGGCAT
Source organism: Tonatia bakeri (assembly GCA_004024845.1). Lineage (NCBI taxonomy): Eukaryota > Metazoa > Chordata > Mammalia > Chiroptera > Phyllostomidae > Tonatia > Tonatia bakeri. The sequence continues at coordinate 71,506 of PVIA01007989.1, forward strand.
GTTCCACCAGATAGAACAGAAACATCACTGGGCTGCAGCAGATGTGAGTGGAACAAGGGGGCAGCAGCTGCTGGTGGGAAGACCGTGCCAAAGAACTGTCTTAACAATGTAAACTGAAACTTGTCACTTCCTTTCTTAATACCGCCAGTATTCACTCATCATTCCCCTGATCAATTTTAAGCATCTCTCTGTGACTTGCACCATGAGCTTCCAGCCTCAGCAGTGACCACAGTCATTTCCCCAACATAAGGAGCTCTTTCTACCTCAGTCCATTTGCTTTTGATGTCCCTTCATCTGGCTAGCTCCAATTCACATTCAGATCACAGATTTTGATCTCTTTCCTCTTGAAACCTAAATTTAAATCAGGAGGCCTTTGTTTCTCTCTTAGTACTTTTTATTTTAAAGGCAGAAACACTATGTCTTTCATACAGTACTCTGTGCCCCATAACTATCATAGTTCCTGATACATATTAAGCATATATTTAATATTTTATGAAAAAATGAATGGATACAGGGCAACATAATCTACCTTGGACTCCCCGATTGTAAATGAGGAATAGCACATCTGAAAGTTCTGACAAGAACTTAACAATTGCTTGAGTGGAGACTCATGTGATTCAAAGAGATTTTTGTCTATGTAGGAATATAAAATATGTATAAAAGGGACTCCAACCTGTAAAAAGATTTCAGATCTTAGATAGCTATTATATATATATATATATATATATATAACATGTTACATATATTAGCATGTGTATGTATGTATATAGGTATTACATATTATATATGTTAGTAATTATCAATCAAATTATTGTAATTTTTATTATTGTTATTAGAATAGCTCCCATTGGTATAATAAGTTGCTATGTACTAGGCACTGTCCTAAGCAATCTATATTAATTGTTTAGCTCAATTTTCATAAAAAAACATAAAAAGGTATTACTACCCTCATTTACATGTGAAAGAATTAGGGCTTAGAGCAATTGAGATATCTGACTTAGATTTCTTAGATTTAGGATTAAAATCCAAGTATATTTAAAGCCATTTTTCTTCAAAGACACCTGAGTTCTAATTAATCATTTCATCACTCAAAAACCAAAAATAAAAAAAACTCTCCTTCTTTATGTATCTTCTCTCTTCTTAAACATACACACATGTATCAAACTTAAGTAAAGAAACAAAAATTTATTCTATGATGAAGGGGAAAAAAGAACAGCAAGAGAATGAAGGCCATAGGACTGTTGAAACTGTCCACTGAGCATCATGCTGGCACACACCCATCCAATCAAGAAGTACACCTTCCTTATGAATTGAGCTTTTCTCTAAAAACTCTGAACTGGGCGTAAGCTCACTATGTCCAAGAATTCAAGCAGAAGTTCATGGCCCCACTCAAACATAAGAAAGGGTATTCCAGCACCCAGAAGGCAGTTAAGTGAATTCTGAATTCTTTTCCTCCTCCAAGATACAGTCATTTTTATATTCAAGTAGAGACTTTCTTAAAAGCAAACCTTGAGCTTATAGATAAAGATCCTAGTGATACTGGCCTCCAGCAAGTTAGTAGGCCTCAGTAAAATGAGATCATGGTCACCACAGAGAGTAGTTGACATGGTGTTTTGATGTGTCTGTAGTGGCTGAGGAGACAAGATGTCAGCCACTGCAACTCTGCCTCTTCTGTTTCAGGTACGGCAGTCCCACTAGGACATCATTTACACTAATGTGGCATTCACTCAACACACACCCAAAAGTAATTATTGAGCTCTATGCTTCAGGCAATGTTTAGCTGCCTAAAATATTCATGGCCTAGAAGAAGAGGAGCAGGGTTTTCAGAGGGAGAGGGAGAAAGAAAGGAAAAAGACAGCAAGCTCTCATAGGAAAGAGCACCATGAGTTTAGAAGAGTTCTAACAAACCTTCCTGCCTTGACCCTTTAAGTTGCAGATTCACTGAACCTCTTTTGTCTCAATTTCACCATCTTTAAAATTGGGTTAATTATCCTGTCTTCTTCACAAGGTTGATGAGATGTGTAATATTAGAGGAAAATGTAAGATGAAAGTGCTCTATGCACTGTAAAGTTCATATTATTGATCCACGAGCAACTCAAAAATCACTCTTCCTAGGGAGGCATCTAATCATTTCTCATGAACCAATCAAGGAAAATTCATAAATGCCTCTACAGTGGTATTTGCAGAGCTAGAAATTCCCTTCAAAAGCTTTCTGCACAGAGCCATGCACCAGTTGTGCACATTAGACCCTTCTCAATTTAATGTATTTTCTTGGGTTGCAGTGGCTCTTTCACTAGCAGGCAGAGGTGCATTAGTGGGAGATTTATGCTAATATCTCAGCAGTGGAAACTTTGAGCTCACTATATTTTCATTCAGCCTGAGACAAGTAGGGAGGGTCTGTCCTTTAACAGGATTTCCAGGAAGAATACTCCAGCTTAAGAAATGCTGATTTGCTGGCATTTATATATTCCAGGAAGACAGTTGTCTTAAGTGTAACGGAGCCTACAGCAGAAAATTATTTTAATGCTCCCTCCTTTCTATGTCTATCTCCAGCTAACAGAAGGGCAGAAAGTACCCACTGGCTACAGAAATGCTGGCATTGGGGAAGAGGCCAGACAGTTTTTGAAGAGCCTCATAAGACAATAGGTTGGCCCTCTGGGATAATGGGGATACTCTACATCCCCAGAAACTGCTTCTAGGATGGCCCTCCCAGCATGTGTACTAGCCAACTGGTTCATCTTTCTAAATATAACATTCAGCATACGGTGAGGGAATGTTTATAGATATATACATACACCATACATTTTTCACAGCAAGTACATATAGAGACCTTCCAACTGTATATTTTGCAGACATACAAACACCCACATATATTGTCCATATGTTCAAACAAATTTTAAGTTATGGCATGAACAAATAAGTATATCTTTACACTAACAGTTGTTAAAGGCACCATAGTGGACACTTTAGAGCATTACTTAAAAGACAAGCAAATGGATTTCAATTCCAGTCTTACCTTTTCTAGCTATGTTGACTTCTTCTATAAAATGTGAATAATACTGGGATCTTTCTCATGAGGTAACTATAAGGACTAATTTGGATTGTGCATATAAATCAATTAGTACAGTGTCTAGTGCAAGGTTAATTCTCAATCAAAATATTGTTAACACTGGATATCATACCAGGTTGTCACCATGCAAAGTCCTTCAGAACAAAGAGAGGTCAAAACAAGTGGCAAGATACTATACAATGACCACCTAGACCCTTTAGTAACTTAATGTCCCTTTGCTATTTCCCATCATAATTCAGGCACAAGTCTGTCATTGTATTTACCCCCTTGTAGCTCATTCCATTTGTTAGACTGTGACCTTCTGGACTCATGTAGATATGCACTATCATATCATCTGCAAACAATGACAGTTTTGCTTCCTCCTTTTCAATTTGAATGCCTTAAATTTCTTTTTCTTGTCTGATTGCTGTGGCTACAAATTCCAATACTATGTTGAATAGAAGTGGTGAAAGCGGACTCCCTTATCTTGTTCCTGACCTTAGTGGGAAAGCTTTAAGTTTTTGCTGATTGAGTATGATGTTGGCTGTAGGTCTCTCGTATATGGCTTTTATTATGTTGAGGAACTCTCCCTTTATTCCCACTTTGCTGTACCTTACCAAATGCTTTTTCCACATCTATTGATATGATCATATGATTTTTGTCTTTCCTTTGTTTATGTGATGTATTACATTTATTGATTTGCAAATATTGTACCATCTTTGCATCCATGGGATGAATCCCACTTGATCATGGTGTATGATCTTTTTGATATATTTCTGGATGCACTTTGCCAATATTTTGTTGAGGATTTTAGCGTCTATGTTCATCAGTGATATTGACCTGTAATTTTCTTTCTTTGTTGTGTCTTTATCCAGTTTTGGGATTAGGATGATGCTGGATGCATAAAAAGAGTTTGGGAGTCTTCCATTTTCTCTGATTTTTTGGAATGCTCTGTGAAGGATAGGGGTTAGCTCTTCCTAAAATGTTTTTTAAAATTCTCCTGTGAAACCGTCTGGTGCAGGGATTTTGTGTCCTGGGAGTTTTTCATTACTGTTTCTATTTCATCAGCTGTTATTGGTCTGTTCAGGTTTTCTGCTTCTTCTTCATTCAGTTTTGCAAGATTATATTTTTCTAGAAACCTGTCCATTTCACCTAGGTTTTCAAATTTCTTGGCATACAGTTCTTTATAGTAATTTCTTACAATCCTTTGTATTTCTGTGGTATCAGTTGTAATCTCTCCTCTTTCATTTCTGATTTTGTTTATTTGGGTCCTCCCTCTCTCTTTCTTGATGAGTCTGCTTAAAGCCTCGTTGATTTTTCTTTTATCTTTTTAAAGAATCAGCTCCTGGATTTATTGATCCTTAGAATTGTTCTTTTGGTCTCTGTTGTTTAATTCTGCTCTGATCTTGGTTATTTCCTTCCTTCTACTAGCTCTATGCTGTCTTTTTTATTATTCCTCCTGTTCTTGTAGATATAGAATTAGGCTGATTATTTCAAATGTTTCTATCTTTCTTAGGTAGGCCTGTATTGCTATAATCTTTACGCTCAGGACTGCCTTCATTGTGTATCATAAGTTTTGAGTTGTTGTGAGTTCATTTTCATTTATTTTCAGAAACTTTTTGATTCTTTCTTGATCCCATTCTTGACCATTTCATTGTTTAATACCATGCTATTTGATCTCCTTGAATTTGAGTGTTTTTGATTTTTTTTTCTTTGAGGTTGGTTTCTAGTTTCAGTCCCTTGTGGTTGGAGAAAATGCTTGATATGATTTCAGTTTTCTTGAACTTGTTGAGGCTTGTTTTGTGTTCTATCATGTGATCTATCTTTGAAAATGTTCCATGTGCAGTTGATATAAATGTGTATTTTGCTTCTTTGTGATGAATGGCTTAATGTATATTAAGCCATTCAAGTGATTATATTCAATCACTTGAATCCATTTGATTGAGAACATTGTTCAATGCAACAATATCTTTGTTGATATTTTGTTTTGAAGATCTATCCATTTTTGAAAGTGGGGTGTTAAAATCTCCTACTATAATTGTGTTGCTATCAATATCTTTCTTGAAGGTCTCCAAGAATTTCCTTATGTATTTGGGTGCTCCTATGTTGGGTGCATAATATGTGTATAATGTTTATGTCTTCTTGATGGATTCTTCCCTGGAGTATTATGAAGCATCCTTCTGGGTCTCTTTTTATGGCCCTTATTTTGAAGTCTATTTTGTCTGAGGTGAGTAGTGCTACTCCAGC
>PVIA01007990.1:0-76791 GCA_004024845.1 Tonatia bakeri
CATATCATACTTATACTATAGCTGTTGGCGAACATGGTGCTCTTGTGATATTTCCAATATACTCGCACACACACTCACACACACATATACGTGCACTCTCAATTAGAAATAAGTTTGTATGGAATTTTTTCTAGGCTCACTAGTTTGTTACGTGTACTTGTTTGTTACAAAGAAAATAACGGGTACAGTGAAAAAACCTGGCAGACAGCGAGCGCCTTAATCACGTGATTGAAGTTAACCTCACCAGTCATAAGACACCTCATCAACATGTGACCTACTATGACTCTATAACATCATTTCTGCGGTATTCTTGCCAAAAATGTATCATCCCAACTCATCACAAAAAAGCATCACACTACTTCCTACCACTAATATTAGTATTAAGAAGACTAACAACTGAGCAGCATTCTTCAGATGTGCCAAGAACATGAAGAGCAGTGAGAGACTGAACCCCTGCCAGGTACTGGAAGAGCCCAGGGGAACATGACACCCAAGTGCAATGACGGATGCTGAACTGAACGAGGACAGACAAAGGCCACCAGGGGAGAAGTGGGAAGGTGCTGGCAAGGTCTGTCAGTTAGTGTAACAGTTCTGCATCAAGGTTAGTTTCAATTATTTTCATAATTGTACTATGTTTATGTAATGTCTTTACATTAGGGGCAGCTGTAGCATTTTTTCAAATTTTCCGTAGGTCTAAATCTTTTTCTAAATAAAATATTTAAAACATAACGTCACAGGATATACAACCCAGTGATCTATTCATGAGATTTTTTTTGATGCTTACATTAGAATCATGTCATACCCTACTGTCCTACACCAAAGCTCAGCAAACTTTTTTTCTAAAGGGCGAGATGGTAAATTTTTAGGCTTTGAGGACCATACAGTCTTTGTTGCAAATATGCTGATGTACAGTTGTAATGTGGGTATAGCCATAGACAATATATAAACAAATGGGGATGGCTGTGTTCCAGTAAAACTTTATTTACAAAATCAAGCAGTAAGCTGGGCTTGGCACAGGGACTATTGTTCACCTACCCGTCTTCTAGCTTAGACCAGAACTTGCCACTTGAGTAACAGTTGATCTAGTCATCTCAACGTAGGATGGTCGTTTCTTCTCCTAAACCCAAGGTGCCGTTACTGGTAGACAGCTACAATTATTGACTTTATTTATTTTTAAGCACGTTTTATTGATGATGCTGTTAAAGCTGTCCCAGTATGTTTTCCCTTTGCCCTCCTCCACCAAGTATCCCCCTCTTCTCTCCAGCAATCCCCCCTTTAGTTCATGTCCACTAGTTCTGCGTGTAAGTTCTTTGGCTTCTCTCTTTCCTGTGCTATTCTTAACATCCCCCTATTTTGTTTCTACCAATTGTGCCTCTTGATCTCTGACCATTTTCATCTTTCTCCCCCTTCCCCCTCCCAGCTGATAACCCTCCACATGACCCCCACACCTATGATTCTGTTCCCATTCTGGTTGTTCACTTCGCTTGTTTCTGTTTTTATTTTTTAGATTCAGTTGTTGATAGTTGTGAGTTTATTGCCATTTTAGTGTTCACAGTTTTGGTCATCTTTTTCTTAAATAAGTCCCTTTAATGTTTCATGTAATAATGGCTTGGTGATGATGGACTCCTTTAGCTTTACCTTGTCTGGAAAGCACTTTATCTGCCCTCCCATTCTAAATGATAGTTTTGGTGGATAGAGTAATTTTGGTTGTAGGTCCTTGCTTTTCATCATTTTGAATACTTCTTGCCAGCCCCTTCTTGTCTGCAAAGTTTCTTTTGAGAAATCAGCTGGTAATCTTATAAGAACTCCTTTGTAGGTAACTCTCTTACTTTCTCTAGCTGCTTGTAAGATTCTCTCTTTATCGTTAACCCTTGGCACTTTAATTATGATGTGTCTTGGTATGGTTCTCTTTGGGTCCAACTTGATTGGGACTGTCTGTGCTTCCTGGATTTGCAAGTCTATTTCCTTCTCCAAATTAGGGAAGTTTTCTTTCTATTTTTCAAATAGATTTCCAATTTCTTGTTCTTTCTCTTCTCCTTCTATCATCCCTATGATGCAAACGTTGGACCTATTGAAGTTGTCCCAGAGGCTGCTTATACTACCCTCAATGTTTTGGATTCTTTTTTCTTTTCGTGGTTCTGATTGGTTGTTTTTTGCTTCCATATGTTCCAAATCAATGATTTGATTCTCAGCTTCATCCCCTCTACTTTTAGTTCCCTGTAAATTGTTCTTTATTTCAATTAGTGTATCCTTCATTTCTAACTGGATCTTTTTTATACTGATGAGGTCCTCACTAAGTTCCTTGAGCATCCTTATAACCAGTGTTTTGAACTCTGCATCTCATAGATTGCTTATCTCCATTTCATTTCATTTATTCTCCATTATTTCATTTAGCTCTTTTTCTGGATTTTGATCTGTTATTTCATTTGGGCCATGTTTCCTTGTCTCCTCATTTTGTCAGCCTCCCTGTGTTTGTTTCTATGTATTAGGTAGAGCTGCTTTGACTCGGTGTGTTGGTAGTGTGCCCTAATGTAGTAGGTATCCTGTAGGATCCAGTGGCATAGCCTCCCCTATGACCCAAGCTAGGTATTCAAGGTACACAGTTCATGTGGGTTGAGTACATCCTCATCTTGTACTTGAGTCTTGGTTGCTGTTGGCAGATTAATGGAAGAGATTTACCCAGGCCAGTCAGCTGCAAGGATTGGCTGTGACCACTTGCCACCAATCTCTGTCCTCTGTGGAGGATCAGCTGTGCAGGGGCAGGATGGTGGTGCTCTGAAGTGGTCTGTAGCTGTCCACTGAGTGTGCTGGTCCTGGGGTTTCTTGGGTGGTGCAGCCCAAGGTCAGACCCCACCTGTGTTTTGCCCGAGGCCACCCCTCCTGAGCAATCTGAGAAGGTTACTACCTGTTCTAGGCTTGGAGATTCCCAGGGAAAGCCAAGCTGTGAAACTAATCTGGCTGCTGTTAGTGCGCAGCCTGGAGCTCACTGAGGCCAATTGTCGCTTGTTTGCTAGGGTTAGGAAGTTGTGAAGCAGGAGCCAAGACCTGTCATTCACATGGAAAAGCAGCTTGGGTGGCCTGTAAGGTGGGTGGGGCAGAGTCTCTGGCGATCTCCAAGGCAGGTCAAACAGTGTTAGCCAGGTTGATGGAGCCCCAAATATGGCACCAGCCTGCTGGTTCCATGGCTCTGCAAGGTGAGGGCTCAAAAAGGGGCCAATAGCCTCTGCTCGCCCTGATGCCAGACACTTCAGCTTCTCCCAATATGCCACTTGTGCCCTCAAGCTGCTACCTCAGGGCTGGAGACCAGCGGGAGTGAGTCTGAGTACGCGAGTTCATGTGTGGGTTCTTTAAGAGGAAGTGCTTGGGGTTACAGTGGCTTCTTCCATTGACTCAATCCCCACTGGTGTTTGCAGCCAGAATTTGCGGGGACTTATCTCCCTGGCACTGGAACCCTGGGCTGGGGGGCCTAGTGTGGGGCTGGGACTCCTCACTCCCAAGACATCCCTTCCAAATTTCTATCCACCACAGTGGCTGAGAGACCGACCTGCTTCGTGTCTGTACCCGTCCTCCCAGTCTAGACGGACGTGGTTTCTTTAATTCCGTAGTTGTCAGATTTCCACTTTCCTCAATTTCCGAAGGTGCTGAGTAATGGTTGTTCTGTATTTTAGTTGTAATTTTGATGTGGTTGTGCGAAGAGGTGAGCTATGTCTGCCTATGCTGCCTATCTTGACCGAAAGGGCTACAATTATTCATTTCAAATATACAACAAATAAGAAATTTAATATGTGCTTTAATGTGATTAACCAATGAGTTCTCTGTTCTTTCTAACTGGCTCGCTATTTTCCTACTTCATATTATGCTATTTTATACCTTATTTGTCTTATTTAAATTACATTGCCCAATATTGTAATCCCTTATGTTCTCCCATACTGCTAGTAAATTATAGCAGAAAGTATAAATTAGATTTTGGTTGTTTATTCTTTGGAAAGTATAAAATATGATGCATTTTATTATATTTTAATATAATAACAAAACATTAATTTGGTCTACGTTGCTTTTCCTTCCAAGAAAATGAAAGTCAAAAGTGTATCAATTATTTACAGGAGAGTATTTATTTAGGATGCCTAAGGCCACTATTATGAGGATATTTAATTTTAACAGTGCTGAAGAATGACCCGAAGACCTAAAAAGACCCACGTTCATACCCTGCAAGCATGAATATTTTTAAAGTCATTCAGCCAGCACTGGAGTGCATATACCTCATGCAGGTCCACAAAGAGACCCTGAGCACAGTATCTGAGTTTACCTGGGAGGTGGAGGGAACACCTGCAGGGGAGTGGTAGGTGGGAGGGGGCAGGCACAGAGGGTGCCTCACCAGGCCTGCCACCACTGTGCGCACCCAGAGCTGAGCCCCGCTAGGGTGCCGTGGAAGTCCTCTGTCCAAGGACTTCGGTTGAGGGCAGAGCTAGACTCCCCAGCACTTCCGGCCGGCTGCGTGCCCAGCAAATCAGGCACCAAGGGCAGAGGAAATCCCTCTGGCAAAAAGATGTGCTTCTTCCTCCTCTGTAGGGCGGAGTAAAGGGTGAGTGTGATGAACAGAACGTTTTTATTTTCTTCTGTTTTTCAGTTCACGTAACTTTCATTGTTGAAAATGCCGATCCCACAGCAGCAGAGAGTTGTATGTATTTTTTTACCGGACATGCTTCACCACTGGCAGCTCATCTCTGAAGTTCCACCGTGTCTTTCCCTAGCTGGGAAAGGACTCCGTGCTGGGAAAGGCTGACTCGTGGACACTGATGCTGTGTGTTTATGGCAGCGACAAGCTGAGGATTGCTTCAGAGCGGTCCATGGACGGCAGCAGGTCCTGTAAGGATCTGAGCGCTGGCCCCAGCGCCTTCTTCAGGGCAGACCTCGGCCAGGCTCAGACCCCGTGCCCAGGAGCCCTGCCCGGGTGAGTCCAGCAGTGTTTGTCTTTGTCAGTTGTTTGGGAGGGCACAGTTGGCTTTGGATGCTGTTGAGGAGAAGGTTCACCGTTCTTGGAAATGAAACCAGTGAACCTTTTCAAGGGAAAATCATAGCGTTTATTAAAATGTTAGAACTGCATATTTTTTGACAGTGAATTTCTATTCCTAGGAATATGACAAAAATAGTTGACCACTGATGCAATCATATGTACAGATATGTTCACTGAAGCATTGTTTATAACAGTGAAAAACTGAAAATACTAAAGTAGAATGTTAATTGAGTTGTGGTTCTTCTTCAAGGGTCAGCAAACATTTTTTAAAATTGATTTTACAGAGAGTGGAAGGGGGTGGGGAGTGAGAGATAGAGAGAGAGAAACATCAATATGAGAGAGAAACATCAACTGGTTGTCTTCTGTAAGTGCCCTGACCCAAAATCAAACCTGCAATCTGGGTATGTGCCCTGACCCAGGATCGAACCCATAACCTTTTGGTGTACAGGATGATGCTCCAACCAACTGAGCCACCCAGCCAGGGCTTGGCAGATTTTCATTTTAAATATTAAATATGACGTAGTGATTCTACCTCTAGATGTCTACCCAAACCCAGTGAAAACTTATATCCACAAAAAGCATGTTTACAAATGCTTGTAACAGCTGTCTCGATAATATTTCCAATAAACTATCCATCCAGTGATGACTGGATAAATTATAATACATTCTTATAGAGGAATTCTCTTCAACAATAAGATAATATAATAAAGTACATACAACAGTATAAATGAACTTCTTAAGCATTATCATAAGTGAGAGAAGCCAGGCAAAAAGGCTCCATGCTATTTGATACAATGTATGTGATGATTTAGAAAAGAAACAATGAAAAGAACAAAAAGCATAGCAGTGGTCACCAGGACTGGGCTATCAGGGTAACAGGAAACTTTGGGATAAAGGAAATACTCTCTTTCTCAGTGGTGATGGGGTTATATGGATACACTTGTTAAAACTGATAGAAATATCTAAGGGTGAGTTCTTCTTTGTGTGAATTACACTTCAATATACCTAGTTAAAAAATAACAGTAAAGAGAAGAGCTTGAAAGAGCAGGGTTACCCCTCCTCCGCTGCTGGGTCTTCACCTGAAGTTCCAAGGATGCTTCAGGGAAGTGCCGCTGGGTGCATTGGTCCCGCCCACAATGCAGTGAGATCAGCACCCTGAGCAGTGAGGGGAGAGAGGCCACAACACAGGTCTCGTTACTCGGATGGTGTCAAAACCATGCTCCAGCCAGAGCCAATGGCAGTTTTCCACTCTTCCCTTTCTTTTTCTTTTTAACAATAGGCCATCTTTTTTCTGGAGACCTTTGACCTGGCTTCATAGTCTAGTCTAGGTTCAAACGGAGGTCAGATCTGATCTGCTGATGTCTTTGTTTACAGAAGTCTTGTGTACAATGCCTCATCAAATGAAACAGTGTTTCCTATTAATAAAAACTTTAAGGAAACAGAAGACCATGGGTTTTGTGTGCCATTTAACCAAAATTCTAATAAAGGAGATGGTATTCCAAAGGTTGAGAAGCTGGGAGGATTAACTGCTGTAGAATGCCCAGTTTGTTTCCAGCCACAGAATTTAATTTCTCATTTTAAAAGATTGGGATATTAATATACTCCTTGCAGCATTCTCCTTTGAGAGTTAACTGACATTATGGATGTAAATTATCTGAGGCTCAGTAAAATTAAGCAATCTGCTTAAGTTTGTCCTGAATAAATAATGAATGAGGGATCTGGTACTAATCATTTGTAGACCTCGTTAGGTGTATGTGGAATGAGGCTGGATGTTATGCCTTGTAGGACTGATTGTTTATACGTGTAGTTGAATATGTGACTTTACTGTGTCTTCACAGGAGAAAATGTGCTGTAATTCCTTTATTACTTTCCAAATATCGCACATACTCCATACCTAGAAACTTCCCTTGCATTATTTAATTTGTCCACCAGATGGCATGATGAGTTCACAGGCTACCAAAAAATCCCGTAAAAGCTCCTGTAAACTGTAATATCCTTTATCTGTGCAGAGTTAAGTAAGCCTATGCCTTCACCGCATTTGCCAGCACATATTTTGACATTCGTTTTACCATTTTTCAAAGGGAACATTATGGAAAAATCCAATGTGTTAACTTGTTTTAACCACATTACCGTAGGCCAGGTATGGGGAAGCCAGCCACAGTTCAAGAGTGAGTACCCAGCCCTGGCCAGTGCCGCTCAGTGGGTTGGGCATCATCCTGTAAACCAAAAGGTCACTGGTTCTATCCCCTATCAGGACACATGCCTTGGTTGCAGGTTCAGTCCCAGTTTGGGGTATGTACAGAAGGCAACCAATCGATGCTTCTCTGTTTTATGGATGTTTCTCTTCCTTTCTTTCCCCTCTCTCTAGAATCATTTTTTTCTTAAATGTGTCACCAGAGACCAGGAAAGAGTTTGGGCTGACCCTGGTGTCTGGTCCCTGACCCTAGGGCCATAAATAAGTGAGGCGGTTGGGGGTATGGATTTACAGGAAGGAGAACTGACTGACTTCTAGATAGATCTCAACATTGGGTCAAAACCATATGCACACACACACAAACTATATTGTATAAGCATCCTTTCCATGCTGCGGCAAGTCTATTCATATTTCATAGAGGTGACAGTCATTCAGACCTTTCTATCTTGTTGAAATGTGAGACTTGCCACTCATCCCTAAGTGACCCTCACAAGGGAATTCTGGCTGAGACTGCATCATGCCCCGTATCAGGCAGTGGTGGGAATGTGGGGGAAGCCCAGGGAGTTTCCCTTCTCCATGGTTTGCTTTGTTCCTGTCTGGTGTGGTTCTTTTCCCCTGGGTCTTACGTTCCTTGTGTATAAAATTAAAAGGCTGATATGAAGAGCAAAATCACAATATTTGATGCACAGAACTTCAAAGAAGAGCCTGCAAACTGTGCAAGTCATGTGGAAATCAGCTAAATGACCATATAGCACAAAACAAAAAGCAAATATTGTGAATCTAGGTAGCGAAATGATTTTGAAAAGTGGAAGGGCCATAAAAATTCAAACAGGGAGGCTAAGTTCAGGCAAAGGGATCACAGATAACAAAATGTGAAACCTCAACTCCCAGAAGCAGTAGCTCAAGCCTCTGTCAGCACCCCAGCCCCTCCTCCTGAGCCCCCAAATCAGAAAGGGCCCCTCCTAACCCCATCAGGAAGTAACTGAGCTCCTGGCAAGAAGGTGCTTCCTGGGGGGCTCCACTCTGGGCATCACTGGTAAAGAGGTGCCGAGGGGGATCTTTCTAATGTTCGCTCACCTGTGAATCCAGCCACCCAAGATCTTCCAGCGATTTTGACCAGGGAAGCGCTTTCCACAGCAGGTCTCAGGAATACCTCTCATGGATTTGCCTGAAGCATAGCGATCAGGCAGACTGGCCAATTGAATATGAGTATAAAGAAAGAATAGACACAGTGTTTTAGAGATAGTATTGTGCTGGGAGATACCAGTGAAACAGAAATAGCGTGAGCACAGCTTACAGATAGGATGGTGTCTCAGCGCGCAAGATAAGCCCAGGGAGAATGAATGGTGTGACCAGTTCCAGGAGCTACTTTAACTGGAGGCCCAGGAAAGCACATTACAATATGCAAATGCCCAGCTTTTCCATTGTTACTGTAACATTCACTTTCCTCCCCCTTTCACTAGTTTGGGACAACATAAAATTGGGATTTATTTTTCTCCAAGTTGACACTTCATGTTTTGCAAGTAGAATAACTGAGCTGGGGATAAATTGTGTAGATTGGTGTTGTAGCCTCTATTCACAGCTCTGCAAGTTTTCAAATAGAGGTGATTGAAATAGACTTGAAACTCTCATTGTATGGGCACCATTCCCATTTTTCATATTGCCTTTAAAAGCCTCTTTCTCCCAGCTCTTTACCCCCTTAGTTATCTCTATTAAAATTTATTGCATTGCATTGTGAACATGTGACCACGATCTCCATGAGCCTGTCGACAGCGAAGTTCATGGTTATGTATTTTCGAAGGCCTAGCATGTCACATGGATAATTAGCACATGTTGAATGAACAAATATATATAGATTTTGATATTCTAGGGAAAATGATGGGAATTGGATGAAATGTGAGCATAGAATGATCACTAAGGAAAATAAAAGCCCCCTGTCCATTGTGATGTCCTGTCCTGGAATGTCACAACCAGTTTTCAGCAGGGACTGTTGCAGAAAAGCCGAGAATTCATAGTTACAAATATCAAACAAAAAAGTCCTTTTTATTGAATTTTGGTAACAGTGAAAGCATTGCACTTAGAATAAAGTACAAATAACTATCGAGAGGAAGGATAATATACGAAAAATCTTACTGGAGTTCCCACAACTCCAGGGTGAAAAACACGTGTAAGGAATGTGTACAGAAGAATTCAATGATGGAACCTATTTGGACATTTAATTTTAAGTGTAGATTTCTAATATTTCTAATATTTTTATCATCATTTTAAAAATTATGTCTTATAATTTACAATTAAACATTAATTTCTTTAAGTCATTTAAAATAGTTGACCATGGTTAAATTTAGAGATTTGAGTTCTGGTTAGAATTCTTATTTTAACTTTTTTATTTGTTATGATTTGAAATCACAAAGGGTGATTCCTGGGCCGTTCTTGGCATGGCCAAGTCTGCACTGACGATGCTTTCTGTGGTTGATTTTCTAGACACGGACGCCTGGTCTTACTTCAGTTGTAGGTCCCGAAATGGCAAAGAAATCTCTCCGTACAGCACAAACTATACACAAGCTGTTTGAGGCAAGGATTTTTGTCTATTTTGTTCAGGTCTCATCTGCACCGCTCAGAATTGTGTATGGCATCATCAGATCTTCCATCCACGTATTCTGTGGAGTGCATTCAAACCAGCTTTATTTGTCCATAGATTGCTGTTCAGAAGGAAGCAAAAAAAGAAAAAAAAAACAACCAACCAAACAATCAAGGTTGAGTCCAAGGAATTTTGGAGAACAAAGTGTGTTCAGCTTCAATTTCATACGAAAATAGTGTTTGGAGAATGAAAGCTATTACAGACTTGGGAAGCTGCGGAGCAAAAGGAGAATGATTCTCAGACGCCATCAGCTCTGATAAAGAATAAAGGAAACTGCCCTGGCTGGTGTAGCTCAGTGGATTGAGCATGGCCTGCGAGCCAAAGGGTTGCTGGTTCGATTCCCACTCAGGACACATGCCTGGGTTGTGGGCCAGGTCCCCAGTAGGGGGCACACGAGAGGCAACCACACATTGATGTTTCTCTCCTTCCCTTTCTCCTTCCCTTCCCCTCTGTCTAAAAACAAATAAATAAAATCTTTAAAAAAAAAAAAGAATAAAGGAAACTGACGTGGTGCAGAATTCTGTAAGGATGGATTTGCTGAAATAGTGGAACATAGGTTCCTCTAGTGAAGCCACTTGGCCACCTGGTTCCTTTCTGTCTCCCCTGTGCCCAGAATGGTGCAGAGTGTGCCACGCGCACAACAGCGATGAGTGACTTCGCACAGACTAAGGGGAAGATGCTTCAGAGGCAGGCACACTGCAAGCTGTTGGCCCTTCGCTTCTCACTCTAACGCCGAGAGAAGGAGACACTCTTCAGAAAACAGGACTGAGTTCTGTTTGAAACTCACTGGCAAAGTAGCAAGAGAGAAAACAGGCCAGTAAGGGAGGAGAAAGGGAGAAGAAAACGTTAGTTTGTCAAAAAGCATATTTTTAAAATAATAAAGGACCCACCAAGGATATTGGTTAATTGGAAGCATCCAAGAAAGACTAGGATAGATTGCTTGTATTTCTAATTTATGTCATAAACCTATTGGGTGCCTTAAATCACTTACCTACAATGATATTTTCTACCTTATTCAGTATTTAGCCTGTTTTTCCCATTTCTTCTGGCTCTGGATATTCTGTGATGGTAGATCTTCCCCCAGTGTTGTGACTGCTCTTTTCTGAGGCCAAGGTCAAACTGTACATGCATCTTTTAAAAGACAATACTTCTGGAGTTGTGGAGTAAATACTTTTCCAACTTCCATAGTAAATTTTCTTTTAAAACACTATCTACAGTGTGAAATTGAGTAGACATCTGATGAAGCTCAAACCATTTATTTTCTCCCCTCAAAAAATCATTAAGTTTGAGTCACATTGAAAGCTGTACTGACATTAAATAATGCATTCTATTGCTTTAAATTGCTTTTCTACCTACACATTATCCAGCTACAAATGTAGCTCACAATCATCCATGGTTTCAGCTTGTGTATTTTAAACACACACACACTCACTTATACCACTTCATTATTAATAGATAATAGGAACACAAAGCAGAGAACAACCTGACCTACATTTCTGGCTTCTTGGGTTACAAGTAATTTCTGTGATCAGGGATGCTATTGGTAATTACAGTTTTTTAGTGTTATTTAATTTGATACTAATTTTCCAACAAAAGTACTTACCACATTATAATTTATTTTGTCTTCTATAAAATTGTCTTAATTATGCAGAAAACGTTAACATTGAGGTTGACTTTTAATTAACATAGTGCAAGAGGAGAATTTAATCCAAGCAGAGGTAGAAGGGTATTGATTTTCTGTCTTCCATGTCACAGGGTCAAGTATAATGTGGGTGCTGTTTGTATTAATATAAATGCCCAGCAATAGCATTGAAATCTGTCACTATTATTGATTCTTGTTTTAAATAGCCAATGCCCATTGATCTGAGCAGAAAAATTATTGGGATGGATTTAGCACTTGCTTGCTGTGACTTATAGTCGATGCCTGAGCTATTGAACAGACATTCATAATATGGCACTTTATGCATACTCATCAAAGTGCACAGCATCCGAAAAGACGGGTGTATTAGAAGTTGCTTGTGGACCACCTGTCCTTGCTCATTACTTTCTAAAGGCTTTCCAGAGGAGCTGGGGGGGAGTTGTGCACAGGTGTGTGGGCGTCTGGCAAGGTGTACATAGCAGGAGCTGGGGCATCTGAGGTATGATCATGGAGGTATCTGGAATTTGTCATACAATTCTGAAGAGTATAAGGGACTTCCTGAGGTCCTACAGACAACCACAGAAGTAATGACAATATAAGCAGTAAGACAAATATATGGGTAAGTTTGAAAACGCAACATAAAACTTATGGAGTGATATAGTCTGTTCCTTATATTTCTCAACAGTTATTTCTTTAAAAAGTCTTCACCCGAGGATATGCTTATTGACTTTAGAGAGAGGGGAAAGGAGGGAGAGAGAGAGGGAGAGAAACATCAATAAGAGGAGAAACGCCCATCACATCCTTCCCAGGGTTGGACTGGCAGTAACCTTTTGGTGTGTGGGACGATGCTCCAATCAACTGAGCCACACTGGCCAGGACAACAGATATTAGATTTTTATCAATTACCCTGAAATCGCCTCATGTGCAAAGGCGGTCAGTACTGCAAGCAGAGGCACTTCATCTCCCGAACTCTCAGAAACTGCCCGCTCAGAGTTCTGCCCTCCCACTAGACCATCCTGTCCCTGTACCACTAACCTGAGCTCAGGCATTTTGATCCAGCCTTTTGTGTCTCCCGCTGCTGTGTTGCATTCTCTCCCCTCGGAACTAATTTTTTTTCCGCTTTTCCCTATTTTGTTGTTAACCCTGCCAATTTTACCCAGGTTCTGCTCCTTGTGGCCTGTCTGCTGCCCATGTGACCCTGTTTACAATGTCCCGTGATTTTCCACAGGGCAGAGAAGAAAAGATACTTTCCATCTCTAAGAAAAGCACTGAAGGTGATTCCGAGGCAATGAGCAAACTTCATGTATCAGCTTTGCTTTCCACAGCTCCTGTGCTTTCCCTGGTTCCTCGTCAGACATGCAATCAGGAAGGAAAATTAGCTAACCTTGAGCAAGTCACTAACTTTTCTAAGATTCATATCACTGGTTTGTATAATGATGACTTTAATATAAATTTTATAAATTACATTAATCTATAGAACCTCTATTTTGGCTATGTCAGTTGTTCAAACAAAATTTCATTGTGGACTGAGATTTCCAGGCTTAGGGATCTTAAATATTTAAGATTAAATGTATTTATTTTTGGATGAATTTTACTCTGTACATCCTAAATGTAATAATCTTCTTGGTTTTACCCTTTAAAATATGATCCTTCCTTTTTAAAGGAAATCACAAAAATGTGGGGATGCTGATGAAGTGCTGGGAGTTAGGCAGCCTTGACCTAGCCCTGGCTCCCACCACTAAGTGGCCGTGCACTACAGCAGCTCTCTTGGCGTTTCTGAGGTTATGTCCTGATCTGTCACGTGAGAACAGTGAAAAAAATATGAGGCTTAACATCTTTGCATATTAAGCATATCACATACTTAATGTCAAATATCTGTGTGCCGTCACTATTATCGATATTATAATCATTATTATCAGTTACCTAGTTCCACAGTGGCTCAACATTAGTAAGCTGGCCGCAAATCTTTACAACTTGATAGGTATCTTTGAACTCAAGTGCAGTCGTGTCTCAATGGCTCTGTCTGCCTTACGTTCACAGTAGGGAGAGATGAAGTCTGCATAGGGCATAAAGGTGAGCATAAGTCCACAAGAACATGAGAGCAAAATAAAAAAGACCTAGAAAACGATTGCAAGATTTGGTAAGAATCATAATATACGAGTGTATTCATTTTCTATTGCTGCATTATCCCCAACTTTGCAGCTTAAACCATTTAATATTATCCAGTTTATGTAGGTCAGAAGTCTATGGTAAAACTGGATTTTGTGCTCAAGGTTTCAAGAGCCGAAATGAAAACTTTGGCCAAGACTGTGATGTCAGCTAGAATTCTGGATCCTCTCCCAAGTTCCTTTAGGTTATTGGCAGCATCCTGTTCTTTGTGGTGCAAAACTGAGGTCTCCGTTTTCTTGTGGCCGAGAGCAGACCCCCAGTAGTACCACAGCAGAGGCTTCCTGGGGAGGCAGGAGGGCCTTCTGGTTCACAAGGTTGTGCTTTGTCCCCAGGCCAGCTTGAGCTTCTGCAGCTGTCTGGTCTCTGGGAAGCACTCCTCTGATTCGGTGCCTCCCGGGATAATCTCTCTTGATCAACTTGAAGTCAACTGATTAGGAACTTTAATTCCATCCACAAAACCTCTTGAGCCTTCCAACAGCGTAATCAAGGAAGGGCATCTGATCCTATTCACAGGTTCTGCCTGCACTGGGTGGCGGGGGGTGGGGGGGGTGGCGAGAAGATTGTGGGGACAATGGGAGTCTTGGAGCTATCGTAAATAAAAAGTTCTAAATCAGGCTTACAAATCCTTAACTAAGATATATTTGTTGATTAAATATTGACTCAGGAAATTTCTGAGCCGATGACATTTAAAAGATTTTAATATTTGTTCATACAAACAAAAATTTAAAAATAAACCAATTTCAGAAAAAGAAAATTTACACTGTGTGGAGTAGTTTTTTTTTTTTAACATTTTTTGTCTGTCCAAATGTCACTAAAGAACAACAGCTACTAAAGACACTGTGAGGTATTACACAAAAACCTTGCCCAACCTTTGGCCAGCAACTGTATCCCTTGGAGATAGGCCACTGCGAGTTTTGATGTCTTTGCTAAGGTCCCCTAATCGCCAGAGAGATTAACTAGGATGCACAGATGAGCAAAGTGGCTTTTTGTCCAGCACTTGGCCTTAAGAAATGGCATGTAAACCTATCTCGAAACAATAAAACTTTTTAACCTCTTTAAAAAAAAATCCAATTTGCTTAGTCATTTATTTAGGGCAATTTTGTTTGTAATATATAAGAAAATTTAGGTTGTATAGGACACATACACACATATTCCTACTGTATGATCAGATTATGTAAATCGTTAATGAGATAGAGGGATGGATGACATGACCGAGTCCCAGGTTTTACCCGAGGATCGATGTATTGTCATAATCATGCCGCTGACCTATTGTGTGGCCACCCTTCAAGGCCAGGCAGGTCCACGGTATTTGTGCAGACAGAAAAATATTCATGGAGCTGTCAGGATGTCTGGCATGCCTTTATTCACAGGTGGGCGAGCCATGCATGATGCAAGCTTTGTGTCTATCTGCATGTCTCATGCCATGGCCCCTGCTCCCCAGCGTGGTGCCTGTCCCCTTGCGTGTCTCTCATTCTCATCATCACTGCCCCCAGCAGGGAGTCCCTGCCTGTTTGAGTACTAGAGGGGAACAAAACCGGAAAACTGCCAGAACATTACATAACCTAACATATTTCTGCACACGTGAGCCCACTTCATGTTATGGAACAGTTTGTGGGACCCAGTCTCAAGACTATGAGAACACTAGTTATCAGGCCCCTCCAAGGCCATGGGAACACTGCTTCTGTTAAAACCCTGGGTGAAGAAGCCAGACTGCATCTACTTACCCTACAATCCACCCCTTCTGGGTTCCTTGCCTTACAATCCATGTGAGGATGTCTTCCGCGAGGTCCCTTGCCGAGGAGGGCAGAGCTCTGCCCCCATAACTCACGACAGCAGCACAGGCTGCACTCACCACAGCAATAAGCAAGCAAAACGCTAGCTCCGCCGCAGCAGCAGTACGAGCTTCCACAGCACACAGGTAGCTAACACACAGGCAGTCAGGCCACCCCTAGGTACAACGGCCGGTCCAGTTTCCATACAAGTAAGGCCACTCATGTGGGCCACCCACCCAGAGGGTCCCAGTGGGAACAGCAGCCCACGCACCATTCTGTGCCTCCCAGGATATCCAAGAATATGGGGCTGACACAGACCTGTCAAAAGTCCAGCCCACCTGAGCTTGTCCTTCAGGGTTTTCAGTGCATAGAGGAGCTGGTCCAGCCGGCTCCACAGCCTCAGCTGTGAGACACCCTAAGCCATCCCATACGGAGTAGCCACTTAATGGCCTGGGCTGGTCATACAGCTACTTAGCCCCAGCATAGATGTCAGTCCAGGTAGCATTCCACAAGGGATGTTCACTGTTCCACTGGTTCTGAAGCCAAGTCCAATTTGAGACAGAAGCAGGACAGATGCACCATGGGAGGCCGGCCAACGTGTTCAAGGGGGGTTCAGTGCAGACCCAGCATGCTGATTGGTCAGCCACTAAAGCATAGGTATGAACCCAGTCTACTAACATGTTACCTTGCACTGTAAGGGTGAAAAGACAGAGCAGTTATAGGCACCAGTAGAGGTAAGTCACGACCTTCTGGTGATATACAAGCAAGCTCTCGGTCAGCTGATAGGACGGTGGCTGGCAGAGGGGTCTTCCTGGGCGTGAGCACCAGACCTTTCATGCCTCAACTGGGGGCTCAGCATCTATTTGCAGTAACAGGGGAGAACTAATAATGAGCCATTGGGGGAATCACAAAGGTGCCATAAAGAAGCATTTCGTGGTTTGCTGGCCCTGGATATGTCACCTTTAAGACTGGGGGTCATATCCCAATCACCCAAGGCACTCTGTAAGTTTTTCTCCATCTCTTGGCCCCAAGGGGCAACAAGAGCCACCCAACGCATGTGAGAGGTTTTTATTTCCCAAGGCCACATCCGAGTGGCTGTTTACCCTCACTCCAGGCCCTCTGGAGCAGGCAGGAGAATATTCCCGTTTCCCCATGCCTGGTTTCAGCAAGGCATCCTCAGTCTGTGCCTGCAGCTGACTGGGAGCAGCGGTCCAGTGAAGCAGCACTTCCACCGGAGCTGGGCCCACCCCCGACTCCTCTCATTTAGAGTCTGGAGGACAGTCCATAAGCGTTTTGTCCAACCCCTCCGCGTAGGGGTGGCAGCTGCAGCTCGCAGGCCCTGCTTTAAGAGACCAGTGTACCATTCAGTCATTCCAGCAGCTTGGGGATGATAGGCCACAGGAAATTTCCAGTCACTCTGCAAGCCCTGAGCCCACTGTTGTACCAAGGCCCCAGTAAAATGCATCCCCTGATCACTTTCAACGACTAGGGGTCGCCCATAAACAGCACATAACCGCTCCAGCGTAGCAATCACTGCTTTCTGATCCCGGTGCTGAGCAGGCTAAGCAGCTAAAGTCCTGTGGCTGTGTCCACACCTGTAATAGCATACTTATATCCCTCTGAACTACCGTATTTTTGGACCATAAGACACACCCAGGTTTTAGAGGAAGAAAATAAGAAAAAAGATTTTGAAGCAAAAAAATGCGGTAAAATACTTAATAACATAAATAACATAATATTTCACCAATGTAAATGTCAACAGAACTCAACAGCAGCATTAACAACCATTATTCTTCCTAAATTTAGGGGGGAAAACGTGCCTTATAGTCTGAAAAATGCAGTAGGTAGGGCCTAATTACATCCATCTGCCACCGAGTCAGTGGCACCTGTCCCCGCACTACCTTGCAGAAGTTCCCACGGCCTTTGGAGATACTCTCGTGAGCAGACAACACAAGTGTCACGAGTTTCTTGTGCCTCTGCCAATGTAACAGGTAACCCCAAAGTTTTGATAGTAGACTACATGGTCTTCTGCCCAGCGTGTAAGAGGTGACAGTGTAGCCATTGGGCTACTTCCCTTCCTGAGAGACCTGCAGGTACCGCTTCTAGCCACCGCACCTTGGCTGGAGTGTCAGCCTCATCATTCCCAGGGGAGGCAAGAAGTGCAAGTTCAGTAACGTGATGGCCTGACTCCAATAAGTCTTGCCACAAAGCCTGTCCCCACAATGGTCTATGCATAACCATCCATTTATTTGTATGCCAGGTAGAGATCTGTAAGGTTAGCCCCCAGTACATTGCCCAAACAGTCAGTGCAAATAGTCAGGGGCGGGGCTTCATTGACCACTGTGAGCCAAATGGCTTGGAGTTCAGCCCATTGGCTGCTCTGCCCCATGCCTGTGTCAAACCAGACCATCTCTGTCTCTGGTTGAACTACTACGGCAGTCCACACAGCAGGCTGGCCCCTGCTGGGCCCATGATTGTGCCACACATCTGAGGAAATAGGTGCCTGTCCCTCTCGGAAGGAGCTAGCTTCCATCTCTTCTATAGGGATGGGAACAGTAGATTTCTCATCCACATAAATAACTGGACTTAACACTTCCTGTAGCTCAGTCCGCAAAGGGATAGTGGACAGAGTACTCCTTTGTTATAGATGAGCCCCCTACTTAGCTAATGTGGGTGTCTGAGCCATCCCAGTATGAGGCTTGGCCATCCAGTCCCGGACCCACCCTGTAATGGGACACATGGCCCTAACTGTCATGGGGCAGTTTCTGTTATTGTTACAGAACAACAAGTGGCTGAAGGCAATGCACTATTACCGAAAGGAACCCCCCAGGTTCGTTATGTCCACCGCCAGAGGAAAGACATCTCTCAATGCCAGAGATTCATGAACAGGAAAGGAAATGTTTTTTAATGCTATACAGACTTAAAGTAGTGACCTAATGTCTTCATCAAAATCTCAAAGTCCCTTAAAACACCCACCAACACACACAGTCCTTCCTTCCCCCTTTGCCCAGTCTGGGGTACCGTATCTCAGAAAAAGAAATAGAAGTCCGTGGCTCAGGCAGCCCCCGGTTCTTCCCAGTAATCCGTCTCTGCTGGTCTGCCTCCCTTGGTTCCTGGCATCATCAGCTGTGTTGCCGGGATCTCTGCTAAAGCTGGGTGGTGGTTCCCCCTTCTAAAGCCTCGGGGGTCCCCACTCTGGCAAAGCTACATGGTTCTCCCTGCACAATGGCTGCAGGAGTCTCCACTCTGTCAAAGCTGTGTGGTTCTCCCTCCCAGGGCCACAGGAGTCCCCACTCTGGCAAAGCCTTGTGGTTCTCCACACAATGGCTGCCAAGTCTGGGTTTAAATCCCTGGGCCAATCTTCCTCTGCAGCCCCATTTCCGATTCCTCCCACAATTGGCTACACTTGCCAGCATTCTCATATCCTTCCAGCTTTACTGGGCTGCCAAAGTGAGTCTGGGCAGGTGTGGCCCCATGTCATGGAGCCAATCATCCCCAAGTTCCCACGCAGGTGCTATAATTCGGGGGACTTGCCCCCAGTTATGTCTTGCAGGGAAGTTTTCCATTCCCCTGGTTCAGAGCATGGCTATGGCTATTTAACATATCTATGCAACCAGTTAAAGGTTATAGATATGTTAAGTGACCACACCAGAGGTTAGCTGCAAAGCTGTGGCTATGCAAAACAGCTCTCAATGGCCCTGCTCCCTGTGTCCCTTACCCCAACCCACACCTGTGGGGGTATGGGGTGAGGACATCCTAATATTTCCTGGACACCCTGAGTTCTGGGCCCCATTCCAAATCCCTATTTGGGGCCCCCCTCTTGGCTGCACCCTGTTACATTATGGCCCCTGTGGCCAACAGGGCAGCATATACTGCAGCCAACTGCTTATCAGTTAAGGAGTACTGAACTCTGCTCCGTTCCATAATTGGGACGAGAAGCCCAAGGGTTGACAAAGCCGTTCTGATTGCGGCTGTAAACCCCGTCCAAAGCCTTCCTGTGTCACATTCACACCTAGCTCACAGGGTCTAGCAGGATATTTCCTCCCTCTTCTTGGGAGGTTGGCACAGCCAAATGACCCTTTAGATGCACAGGATGGGCCTTCTTGGGTCACCCCCCGGGGTTTGGACAGGTAATTTAGGCCTGCACCGGACGCCGGTGTGCGGGCACCAGGAGCTGCATTTGTGCAGCACCAACTCTGCCCGGGGGGGGGTCGGTTGCTGGTGCCACCACCACATTCACTCGGGTGGCCAGGCTGCTGTTTCTGCGACTCTGGTGACTCCTGTCTCTGTGGCGCCAGGTGCCACCATCATCTTCTGGGGCGCTAGCCTGCCACCACTGCCACCACGGCTCTCTGGCCTGCTCACTATCGGTGAGCTTTCTGGGTGCCAGCACCTGCTTCTCTATCGCATGCCAGCTCCAGCTTGCTCTCTTGCAGCCTTCCAGGTTGCGCTGCCAACCTGGAAGGCTAACAGCTCCCTCGGCCGCCCTCCTCCCGGAACACTGCTGCAAAGCTCGGCTCCAAGCACTCGGCCTTGACCCACAGGCACAGCAGTCCAGCCGCTTGCCTGCAGGAGGCCCCACCGCTTCTGATCAGCATGCTGGGAGCAGAGCTTTCCGGTGCTGGCCCTGCAGCTGCCAGAACTCCTGGCCGGGCGGGGTGCTCTGGCCAGTCTCTCTCAGCAACCGTATTCCTCATCTGTGTGGGGCACGGGAGGGAAGGGGATTCCCAGACCCAAACTTCCCCCAGGGGCCACAGGCTGCTGCCCTCAGGCAACTCAGTTATTTTCCCCCCAACCTTCCTCCCCTGAAGAGCTTCCTGTGAGTGGGGAGGGGACTGCAGCAGCTCAGCGTCTCAGAGGCTTTTTGCCAGGGCCCAGACTCAAGCCTTCAAGGCTTTTTTTCTCTGCCTCTGTGTTCGGTATGTTTGCCACCTTGGAAAGTGCAGTCTCCTCTTCTTCAGCCTTCAGGGCTTCCGCTCCCTCTTGGGGATCTTAGAACTTCACTCTGTCTCAGCCCGCAAAGCTGAAAGAAGCACCCAGCTCATGGCTCCCGTGGCCTCACGGACACTGGGCTTTTCTAAGGTCTTCCCCACCATGCACAGGGCTTGCCCCATTGTGTCCGCGCACCGCTGACATAGGGCCAGTCCTGGGGTGGGAGACCAAGCTGCCAGGAGCCCAGCCACAGAATACTGCTTGCCAGTGATGGGCTACTCGGAACCCCCCTCCCGGGGTGCCGGCTCCATAGCGTTCTGTGGCGAATCCTGCAGACTACACCAATTGTATTGCTGCCCTTCAAGGCCAGGCAGGTTCATGGTATTTGTGCAGATGGAAAAATATTCACGGAGCCGTCGGGATGTCTGGCATGCCTTTATTCACGGGTCGGCCAGCCACGCATGCTGCAAGCTGTGTGTCTATCTGCATGTCTCATGTTATGGCCCTTGCTTCCCAGTGTGGAACCAACCCATCGTGGCCCCTGTCTCCTTGTGTGTCTCTCATCATCCCTGCCCCCAGCAGGGAGTCCCTGCCTGTTTGAGTACTAGAGGGGAACAAAGCCGGCAAGATGCCAGGAATTATATAACATAACATAATTCTGCGCATGCGAGCCCACCTCGTATTATGGGAACAGTTCATGGGACCCAGTCTCAAGGCTATGAGAACACTAGTTATCAGGCCCCTCAAGGCTATGGGAACACTGCTTCCCTTAGCTACCAGACACCTGGGCCAGGAAGCCAGACTGCCCCACTTACCCTACCCCTGTGGACTCTCTCAGTTGCTCCTCTCTGCCAGGTACAAGAGGGCCCCCGACTCCATCCGGCTAATACCAAGCCCGGTCTCCGCTTAACTCAACATGTGATAATCATCCTGTGTACACTCACATCTTCTCCCATTTGGGTCTCAGTGAAATTCGATCACTGTGTTACTCTTTATTCTGGTAAAAGAGAGCCATTTCACAGCACCGTGTAGAGGGAAGCAGTACATTAATGCTTTGGATGCTGATTACTTGGCAACATTTTTCTCTTGGGTATGAGGCAAGAATCCTGGAGTACTAGTGTGCTTATTATGGGTTTGCCAATTGCAATGCACTGCTAATGCAGAGTTTCATATAAGTCACCAGGTCACAAATGTCCCTTTCTGAGCTCCAGCAGTTCCTTTTCTCTTTTCCAGGACCATTCACATAATGAGAAGTTATTTCAAGCAGACTTTTAAAAGAAAAAATGTGCATTATAAATAGCACTTAATTTCCTTCAGGAGAATAATCGCTCAAAAGTGGTAATTATCTAAAACACTGAAAGAATCCAGCGATCATTAAGCAGGTTTCAATTGTTTGATGTGAAATAAATGGACAGGATCTAAATGACATTATAAATAATAAAAAATTTTATTGGCATAATATTTTTTGTTGTAACAATATTTCAAAAAATCTTCAAAATATTACAAATATCAAAAGAATAAATTATGAAAATTAAGCTTAAAACATAAAAAGAATTATTACATATCCACAACAATGGAGATTAATATGAAAGTCATTCTACATATTTTTTCACATAACATTGTTTGTTTTCTGGGCTTTACACAACATCGGAATAAAAGTTCGAGACCATTTCTGATCATTGCCAAGTATTGCTTAATGATTTCCAATTCTCTTTTGGCTTTTATTTTCAGCAAGTAAAAAGAGTAAGTTCCACTTCTTAAATTCAAAAGATAGCTCTCATACTCCACAGCATTTACAACAAAGTGTTTAGTCTATCAAATATGCAGATGTTTACTTTAATTCAATGTGTTTTTTCCATTTCAACCAAGAGTCTCCTGCATGAGTGAACTGTTTTAGGAATCTGTTCTGACACTCACCCATTTTAAACGGTTTTGGTCCCATATGTACCATGAGGCAGGTCCTTTCAACCTAAAGGGCACTCATCTGTAGGAAGGGCATGTTGCACATACCAGTCAGGTCACATTAACCTTACTGTCTTAAAGTGTCACGTAAATGCTTTGAGAGCCTGATGAAATCTGTGTAGATCTGTGGGTCATTCTCCTGGATGATATACAATAAATGACAAATTAATATACCCAACTTCAGCAAATCTCTGTCTTTTTAACTGAGTTCACGGACTTTGATTAAGCAACATCAGCTTCTTTTTCTCTCCGATGTGTAGCCAATGGAAATTTAGAGCAAGAAAACAAGGGAAAACTAGTGACCCGTGAGTTTGCCGTGTGAGAATGGCTCTGCCTGTCTGCACCTCAGTCTGCTCTTGGGCAAAGTGAGGAGACTGAATGAGATGCTCTTGGAAACCGTTCCACCTCTGACGTTGTGGGATTACATCACAATGGTAATGAAGTTGATAATGATTTCTTCAAACTGCTCTTCAGTCCATAGGAGACCTGGAAGGTGCTTAAGAGTTATTACACGGTTGTTAATCAATGGACTGAATTTCAGACTGCTCAGATCTTAACCAGAACATTGTCTCCTAATTTTCCTTAATATATTAGGCATCTGTGTGTGAGTTCATAACACATGTGTGTATGTATGTGTACATGCTGTCCAATACAGTAGCCATTAGTCACATGAGGCTATTAGCACTTAAAATGTGGCCAGAGAGACTGAGGAACCAAAATTTAATTCTATTTAATTGCTAGTTTCTAAGATGTTGGATAGAACAACTACAGAAGTGTCTGAGCTAAGTAAATTGACCTCACTTTCTCATTATTAGATATATTTCATTTTATTTTTAATTATTATTTTTTATTATTTTATTATTATTCAAGTACTGTTGTTTCCATTTCTGCCCCACTTTTAAAAAAAAATTTAGCTTACCATTTACTTTGTACTTATTCTCATTCTTATGGAGACAAATTGACATGTAGCATTATATTAGTTTCAGGTGCGCAACATAACGATTTGATATTTGTATATACTGTGAGATAATCACAATACAAAATAAATAACTCCTGGGAATGTAATGTACAGCATGATGATTATAGTTAATAATACTGTATCACATATTATTAACTAGGACACCAGATCCTAAGTTTTCATCATTAATAATCTTTAAATATCAACTGATGACTAAAATATTTTACAAGTAATTCAAATATCAGATGAATAATTATACTAATGACTGAATTCTGTTTCATAGTTAAAATCTTGAAATTCTTTTGCTCACAGTATGAAATAGTGACAGACTTGAAATCAGATGAATCTGGTTAAAATCCGAGCCCTGAGCTTCGTAGCTGGAAGCCGCACCTGACAGGGGGATTGCTGACACCTGTAACCCTTCGCTTCTCCTGGGAAGCAAGGACAATAATTCCACCCTCATAGGGTTGCTGTGAGGATTAAAGAAAATATGTATGAAGTTTCTCTAACATCAGTTACCTGGTAAAACCAGCTGCCTGGCTCATGGAATTGATTTTCTACAAGTGTTATTTCACCTCTCTATATAGTTATATAACATGTAACTGAGGTGTTTTTAATTCATCTTTTGAAATATACCAGTAAAATATGCCTTTAGCTAGTACTGAGGATGGAAAAAATAACAATGAAGGTGAAGGGATTGACCAAAGACCCTATATGATGCATCACCTGCAGACACAGACAACAGTGTGGTGATGGTCAGAGGGAAGGGGTGGGGGGGAACAAAGATGGCGAAAAAAGGTTTACCGTTACAGTTTACTGTCATCAATGCAGGTTTGAATTTTGCAAATAAACCCATTGCCACTAGCAAGACCATTCCCATCAACTGCAAAATGCACTTGTGTTAGGCTTTAAAGGCCTGAGCAGTTGCTGATGTGGACACACCATCCCTTCCTCGCCTTGGTCTTTCTTTTAGCAGGAGGATCTTAACTTTGGAAAATTGATTTCTCAGGAACAGCATGTGCCCCTGCCCAGTGTCAGCCCTAAGAAGAGAGACCCACTCTCTTTTAAGTCAATATTTTGTTTCTTGGGCCCTGGCTGGTGTAGCTCAGTGGATTGAGTGTGGGCTGCAAACCAAAGGGTCGTGGGTTCGATTCCCACTCAGGGTACATGCCTGGGTTGTAGACCAGGTCCCCAGTGGGGGCCACCTGAGAGGCAACCACACATTGATGTTTCTTTCTCTTTCTCCCTCCCTTCCCCTCTCTCTAAGAAGAAATAAATAAAATCTTTAAAAAAATATGTTTCTTGGGCAACATTCTGAGCAAGGAACATTGCAAAGAGACTCTCTTTTCTGTCACTTACTAAATTGAGTGCTCTAAGTACGTCCTGATAACCACAAACTTGAGACTTAGACACAAATTTCTAGGTCATTTGTATTTTCTGCTTATTCTTAGCACTGAATTCCAACTCAGAGGTTTTCACCCTAAATGTACTGAAGAGTTTTTAAGTTCTTTGGAAACTGTAGTCTGGGTGATACAATCCTGCACTCCGTGAGACGCCTGCATTTCCCTTTAGCTGAAAATCAGAAGCCTAAAATATAATGTTGTTTTATAGCATCTAGTTATAGACTCCTTTCCTTGGAAAGGATTGTTCTTTCTATATTCTGGGGGATGACTGCAAAATCTAAGCGCTCACTTTTCTCTTGGGACTCTCTTTGAAGCCCTAGAGCATGAAACAGATTTGTTCAGCATTTCTCAACAGATTCACAAGACATTTTACTAGGTCAACAAAGAAATCATGTTTTTTTTTATGCTGGAGGAACTATGCTTTTCAGAGGACTAATAAGGGCCTGCATGTACTGTACCACTAAAGCTGTGTTAACAATTAATGGGCTATTTACAGATGCAGACTTCCATTGACATTTGGGAAGGTCTGTCGAAGCCAGAGAGTTCCACTGACTTCAAAGAATACAGCAGCCCCGTGGCAAAAAACTGAATGCTAACCCTCACCTCCTCTACCAAGGTGACTTTGATGCGCACCTATTGGGCATCTTCTGAGGGGGCCTGACCTGCAGGGACCTTCCTGTCTGTTCGGATGTTCTGCAGAGCCACATAATGCAAAGCACTCTGATTATTCTAAAAATAGTGAGTATAATTAGTCTTGCAAGTCAATGTTTCCACTCATCAGAATGACAAAATAACTTGTTAAATAGCATGCTTCATTTACATATCCAAGAGTCAACAAAAGCTTCATCTACCATTTATTTGATTATATCCTTTTAGGAGAAAAAAGATGGAGCTTATTGGCCGGCTGCTGCTCTGAAAAATATAGGATGTAATTAGAACAGTACTGTTGTGATATTTTTATAGCAAAATACTATCTGCTTTCAGAGCAAATATGTCATTATCTTATCTGGAGCCCCTTTATTCATAATTATTATGATATTTATGCCTATGGGTTAAATTAATAAAAAATGAGTACGCTGAAAATGGATTTCACATGTAATCTCTTGTGATTAACTTAACAAATTCTTAGAAATAAAAATAAATATTAGATATGTAGTAAATCCTTTTTTGTATAATGGACAAAAATAAATGTTATTTTAACATATTGTCAGTAATATATCCTTAACTAATTTTTTCCAGTGATATAAAACAATAGTAATTAAAAAAATTTACTGATACTGGAATTAAACCACTACTAGAACACTTTGAGGGGAACAGCAAAAATCTACCAAACTTATGAGAAAATATGAACAATTTTAAGAAAGGGACAAACTTTTGTGTCTATTACTTCTGAATTTCTACATTCACCTTTGGATGTGGGTCATTATTTTTTTAATTTTTAAAACAAAGGTCCTACGGCATTTCTTTATTCCCCTAATACATAAAATAATATTAGTCTGTTTAGTTTTCAATGATCATAACTCACAGCTTTCCCAAACAAAAAACACTTCATGCCTTAAAAAAACATAGCAACCTTCTAGTCCTAGACGTGTTTGTCGAGGAACTGGGGCCTGTGGACTCACTGGCACGGCTTCACTCTTTCCTTGTCGACAAACCTGCCGGGGAAGAAATTCATGAGAAGAAATTAGCTTTAGCAGCATGGCCTTAGAATCAAGAATGAAAAAATTTTGACATCAGGATAACAAGCATCATAATATGGTTGCTATTTACAATGGAAACTGAATTTAATTACATTTAAACTTATTAAATGCTTGTTGAGTCGATGTGTTGAGCTGGCCTACCGTGTTGTTGACACTCTGCTAAGGGCTGGAAAACCAGTGATTAATAAGACCAAAGTGGTCACCGTCCTTACAAAGCTCACATTTCAACAAGGGAAAGACAGGACCAAAAGTTCATAAGTAATTTACTCTAATGGGGAATAAGGTACTTGGGAAATATCTAGTAGGATGACCCGGGCTTGTCCAGAGGTCCTTGAAGTTTTCCCTGAGTTGATTAAATACAAGCTAAAACCTGAAGGATTAGTAGAAGATTAAGAAAGATAGTTGTTTTGCTCTTGCTTCCCTTGGTTTAGTTTATTTTCAGTGTTTGACATTAAATGTTGCATAACATATACATTCTGCATCTTCTTTATTGAGCCATTGGTCAACGCACCACTCAACCATAAAAGATGGAGAGATCCTGACATTTGGGACTAACGTGAATGGGCCTTGGGGGCATCATGCTAAGTGCACTAAGTCAGACGGAAAGAGACTAATACTGTGTGATTTAACTCATCTATGGAACATAAGGAAACAACAGCAAGCTCTGGCCAGTTCACTGAGCTGGTTGCAGCGTCTTCCTGTGTAGCAGAGGGTTGCAGTTTTGATCTAACTCATTTAAAAAAAAGATTTTACTTATTTATATTTAGAGAGAGGGGAAGGGAAGGAGGAAGGGAGGAAGAGAAACATCAATGTGTGGGTTGCCTCTCACTTGCCCCACATTGGGGACCTGGCCTGCAACCCAGGCATGTGCCCTGACTGGGAATCAAACAGGCAACCCTTTGGTTTGCAGGCCTGTGCTCAGTCCACTGAGCTATACCAGCCAGAGGCATCTAATTCATTTGATTGACAATTAGACTGTGCCTACTCTGTGCCAGGCTGTGATCATATACAGAGTCTAAGCCCTAACACAGTTGACAAGGAGCCCACAATTCAGAGAGAAAGTCAGACACATAATTATATACACAGTTCAGAAATGAGCAAAAACTCTTGTATATGTAATCTCATTTGATCATGATAAAACATAATGTAAGGTATTTTTATCACATTAATTTTAAAGGGAAAGGTTTAGATGACTTACCTGTTGCCAAGCATTTTGAAAATTATATTTAATAGAAGTGGACTGTGTGGTCACAGAGTATAGAAATCCACAAAGCTGAATAAAAAACACTGGAATTAGGGAAAAAAATCAGAATAAAATATAGAATTTTTAGTTAAAAACTCTCTCCATATAACATTCCCCAAGGCAGCTTCTCCCAATTTGCTATGAGAAAAACAATTAGGAAATGGAAGACAGATGAACATTAATCTAAGAGTAGGAATTAGCTATTGCCAACATCTGGGGCTGGAGGAGAAATTCATTAATTATAAGATGTGTGGATCCCAATTAACCATCATAATCAGAAGTTATTATTCACTCATTATTAAATGTTTACTGTGAGCCCGGCATTTCATGCTTTCCTGATAGAAAGGTAGTATTATAATTTATCTTTTTATTCCCACTGTTGTGGATATTTGTTAAATAGCGCCTATGCTGAGCAGAAAACTGGGCAGTCAGTCCTTCTCTCTCGTATGGCCAATATGAATCCAATCGTTTTCTATGTCCCAGAAATTGTCACCACCCAAGAACAGAAGGACAAAGAGTGCTCCTGTGTCCATTGCATTATGGGGGAGACAGGGATGGGCACAAGTCCCCACTTGGAAGCTGTAGTACCAGAAATAAAGTGAGTGGGGGAGCAAGGGAGAGCTGGGCCATCTTTGGTTTGCTCCATACACTGTTATTTCATAGCATCTCAGAAACAGGCAATCAGAGCCCAGCTCTAATTTGGGGGATAAATTACCACTTAATCTCCTCATTCTTTTTCTTTTTCTGCAATAGGTTCAAGCTTTCAATTAATGAAATTCAATTTCAACAAAATATAATTTTATTAGCCGAAATCTTGAAACCACTGCAGAAAATTACATTGGCAATCAACATATAAGGGAACTTTTGCAATATAAATGATAACAAATGATGCTTGTGATTCATGCAGACGCGGGTTTCTTATATGAAGAATCAAGCCAAGATACCCCTTATCTTTACTGCTTCCCACATTTGCAGTAGAATGATTATTTGTGGCAATTAGAAGATAATGCACTTTAAATATATACCAATCAAAAAAGATAATAAAATCTTTCATGTGGATGTCGTTACCACTCATATTCCCTAATTCACTACTACACAAACTGTTAGCAGTGTTAAAGACAAAATTCCCTCAAGTAAATCTGAAGATCTACTTGGCTTTACTGATTCATGAATCGGGGAAACATCCCGTCGAGCAAGGGGAAGAGATCTGGGGAAGGCTGGGCAGCAGGGAAAGCAATCATGGGAAGATGGGTGGGGCAGGGGAGCTGTTAGCAAAGAAAGAAAGGATCATTTTAGACCAGGATATCTTTTGCGGGGCAGGGGAGGTTGGAATGTAATCTTAAGGGAATTAGGTCAAGTAGTAAATCTAGGTGTGGAATCATGGACTTTAGCACAAGTGATGCTGTTTGGGGCCTGTCGTTTTCTCTTTAACAATAGTTATTTTGGAATTTGATCTAATAGATCGATCATGAAGCACATTCTCCTACCTGTGAGCATTTTCCTATTATCTGCATTTTATTATGTACACGTAAATCTGTGAAAAGAAATTCGAAATGAGAAATAACCAGATGTCCAGATGCGACACTGCAGCAAAGATAAGGGGATGTTAGGGTATTTAACAGAGATGATGCAGGTGTTCTGGGGGGATCCAGGGACCCTAAGGTCCACGACCCACTGCAGGTTTTTGGCTTTGCCCCAGAAAGAATTAAATTTCAATCCAGCATGAAGTTAAAAGTGAAAGAGAGTTTATTATTGAAGCAAAGGGATGGGGAGAGTGGCTACTCCATCACAGAGCAGCCCCGCCCCAGTGGGATTTACCTCTTCTATTGAGGCTCATTTAGTCAAGGGATGGGGCTTTCAAACAGGGGGAGGATGAGTCAGGATCTTTCCGGGAAAGGGATGGAGACTTCCCAGAAGGACCCTGCAGCTGTTTTGTGCTCTCATTTGGGCTTTCCATTCTGGGTCGGGTACTTTAGTGTGCTAATGTATCACAGGAAGCTTGTAATGAGGCTAGGAATTACCTCAAGGAGAAAAAGGTGAAATTAGTCTCCAGGTTGGATTGAGCTAGTCTCTGCCAGTTCTAAACCATAAATCTGACCGGGCTTGATCTTATTATCTCCTTGATAGTCCTTGAAGTCCTTATTGCTTACAGCTGTTTTGCGGCATACCCTATCTCAAAAACACTGGATCAAAGATAGGCGGATGTTGTTAGGATATTTAACAGAACCATTTCTAGGTTGTTTTCCCCCCATGTGATAACCTACTCTATGTAGACAAATGTATAACGTCTCATTTGGCTATGCTATTGATTGCAATTCATGAACAAATAGCAGTGTATGATTTCACTAGATAAGAATTGTCATTCGTGTCCTGGCCGGGTAGCACAGCTGGTCAGAGAGCACTGTCCTCGTGTGCCAAAGTTGCAGGTTTGATCCCGAGTCAGGGCACAGAAAGGAATCAACCGATGATTACACAGTTAGTAGAGTGAGAAATTGATGTTTCTCTCTCCCTCCCTCTCAAATCAATGAAAAACTTCCACCATTGTTAAGTCATTGTTTGCCTTCAGAGAGGAAGAGTTTCTCAATAAATGAAAAGAAATGCTGGCTAGGCATTACCTCCTGCACTGGGACATAACTTAATGTGGAGGACAACCAATTACAAAGAGCTGTAAGGGTTAGGGAACCAAGTGGAAAATCAGTAAAAGGCAAGAAGTGTAGTTAGAATCACCGTAAATTTGGGAAGGAAAATCCTTCCAATGAATCCAGAGCCAGAAGTATGAGAAGCCTTGTCCTTAGAAAGCTTTTCTAAACTAGCAGCTGAAGGTGATTTGCATGTTAATTCTCTTTAGGTTCTGAGCTGATTCAATGTTTTCTGATTTAATTTGTAAATATCCTACACCTAGCCCATCATTACAAGAACAGCCTTCACCCTCCACAATGGGAACAGTGTGGATGCAGAATGAGCAGGTATTTAATTGTGTTATCACCAAAGCATGAAATTATGTTGGCTGAACAATCTGGAGAAAATGGTAACATGAGAAACAAATGCCATCATCTCTATATTACAACATTTAAAAATTGCTTCACTTTTAAACAATAAAAATGGATATATCATCGATGAAAGAAATGGTTGGTGAAAGTTGTGTCTAGAAGGAAGAGGAATGTCTCCTTGGCATGCAAAAGTACAAAATGTGCTATTTCTCATTAATCATACAAATTCCAGTTCTGCTTAAAATAAGTGCCAAGACATCTTCTTCATCAAAACATGGATGTCCTGAGTTCCAGCCAAGATGGAGGCATAGGTAGAGACCCTTCACTTCCTTGCACATCCAAAAGGAGGATAACAACCAACCTGAAATCAATAGACAACCAGAAGTGCCAGAAAATCAAACTGCAGGGAACTCCGACAAGCACAGAATTTAAGGAACAGTTGACCAGAACAACCAGACCAATAAGGCAATGGATGGAGAGAAAGGCAGCGGTAGACTTTGGGGGCAGGGCTGGCTGCGGCATGGAGGGCTGCTCAGGAGGGGCTGGCTTAAGGGGAAACTGGAACTCAGAGCTCGCTGTGGACTGCAGTGCGGGTTGCCACTTTGGGAGGAACTCCCAGTCTCACAGGAGAGTCCATGGGAAAGTGCACTAGAGATGAGTAGGTGAGCCACACTGTTCCCTCTCTGTCCCCTACCCCACAGGCAGAGCCCCAGCGCAGCAAAGAGGGTTGCCCCACCCTGGTGAATACCTAAGGCCCCACCCCCTTATCAGCTGTGCCAAGACAAAGAAATATGGCCCCAATGAAAGGACACAGCAAAACCTCAGAAAGAGAACTAAGCGACGAGGAGATCGCCAACGTATCTGACGGAGAATTTAAAGCCCTGGTAATCAAAATGCTCACAGAACTGATTGAGCTTGATTGAAAAATGAAAGAACTAATTAAAGATTTAATTTGTTAAAATGAAACAAAGCAAAATATTCAGGGATCTAACAGTAACAGAAAGGAAACCAGGACTTAAATCAACGATTTGGAACAAAAGGAAGAAATAAACATCCAACCAGAATAGAACAAAGAAACAACAGTTCAAAAAAGTGGAGAGGGTCTTACGAACCTCTGGGACAACCTGAAATGTTCTAATATTCGAATTATAGGGGTGCCAGAAGGAGAAGAATAACAGCAAGAAATTGAAAACTTATTTGAACAAATAATGAAGGAAAACTTCCCCAATCTGGCAAAGGAAATAGACTTTTAGGAAGTCCAGGAGCCCAGAGAGTCCCAAAGAGGTTGAACCCAAAGAGGAACATACTGAGGTACATCATCATTAAGTTACCCAAGGTTAAAGACAAGGAGAGAATCTTAAAAGCAGCAAAAGAAAAGGAGACAGTTACCTACAAAGGAGTGCCCATAAGGCTATCAGCTGATTTCTCAAAAAAAATCTTACAGGCAAGAAGGGGCTGGAAATAAGTATTTGAAGTCATGAAAGGCAAGGATCTACATCCAAGAGTACTCTATCCAGCAAAGCTATCATTTAGAATGGAAGGGCAGATGAAGTGCTTCCCAGATAAAGTCAAGTTAAAGGAGTTCATTATCACCAAAATATTATTACATGAAATGTTAAAGGGACTTATCTAAGAAAAGGAAGATCAAAAATGTGAACAGTAAAATAACAACAAACTCACAACTATCAGCAAATGAACCTAAAAAAATAAAAGAAAGAAAAACAACAAAAAACAAGCAAACAACTAGAACAGGAACAGAATCAGAGAAATGGACATCACATGGAGCATTTTGGGTGGGGAGGGGGAGGGGAGGAATGGGGGGAAAATGTACAGGGAATAAGAAGCATAACTAGTAGGCATTAAATAGACAGGGAGAGATCAAAAATGGTATAGGAAACAGAATTAAAAGAATTTATATGTACAACCCATGGACATGAACTAAGGGGGGATGCTGGAGGGTTGAGGGGTGCAGGGTAGAGGGGGGATAAAGGGGAAAAATTAGGAAAACTGTAATAGCACAATCAATAAAATATACTTAAAAAACAAATAAGGAAAAAAAACACACACACGGTTATCTTGCCTCCCGTTTTAGTAAAAGGAACCATAATCTAGCATTTGTATATGCTCTTTCAGAATTCTCATTATAATGGCACTTATTTCTGTTGTTTCTTATTTGCGTTAATTATCCTTCTGTATACGGAGGGTAATAGTCTTGGTGAAATAAAAAGGAATCGATTGATGGATCTGAGTCTTCTGGTAGGTAGCAGTCTGAGATCAGTAATTCTAATATTAACAAACATGGAAAGAATTACCTGAGCATTGCATTACCATTAAACTGCATTAATTTGGTCATACCCTTCTGAAGTTATCATTATTTGAATGAAATGCCTTAATGTGTACTTTTGATGGATACACTTTTTTTCTCCACAAAACTAAGCGTATAAATACTTGAGGGATTAGTATGTTTACAAGCCCTATAGACACATTGATTTACATAAGTGGTGTACTTGAGAATAGTTCATTCATAAGAATTTTATAAATGAAAAGTTACAACTTTAGTTAGTTATAACTTTTAGTTATAACTTTCCATTTATATGAAAATATTCATATTTTCCAATATTAAAATAACTACCCCCAATCTCATGACATCTTCTTGGATATATCTTATTTCAGTCTTTGGGGTTTTTTTATTTGTTTGTTTTTCACATGGGAAACTTTTTGAACTTTGTAGTTTTGCAAGTTGTTCTCCTACTAGAGAACCAATAGCACCAGACACAGGACTGTGTGCACAGTATTTCATGTGGGAGCGCATCTAAAGGGGAAGAACCGAAGAAGCCAAGAGAGTGAGGCAGAAAAATCAACATAAGAGCAGATTACAATTGGGGACTTGGCTTTTAGCAGGACTTCCTGAGAAGTAAGCAAGGTCCTTCGCTGAATTGTTTATCTAAAGTACACGAGACAAGAGTGTTATCTAATGTTTCCCCTACCTTATTATTTGAGGTTTTCCTGGGGCATTAACTCCCTCGTACATCTGTGCAGCACCTGATTGTGGCCTGAATTAAATCCTCCCCAGACCTTTAGTGAAGGAGAAGTTTGAAGGCAAACCCTGAAGACGTGTGGTGCGCGACTGAGGTTATCACACTGTCAGCACAGGGAGGCAAAGCGCACGTAGACCTGTCCACAGTTCCACAGCTAAAACTCGAGATTAGAGCAAGGCGATGCAAGGCTGAGTGTTTCTGCTGCTGTCCAGTCACTGCGCTTATCAGAATCCCTGTGCGAGATCCTACTGCCCGGGCTTCCTGGTGGTTGCCAGACACAATCTTTGCAAAACACTAGTGACTCAGTGGAGAGTTGTGACATGAGTTGACAGTAAATACAAGAGGAAGAACAGGTGTGAAGAGGGGGAGTGAAGAGATTGAAATTGGAATTCAGTTTCAGTCATTGGTTTTTAGTACCTGTTGGGCAGCCAAGTAATAGTCTCAATAGGTAGGTAGGTAGGTAGGTAGGTAGGTAGGTAGGTAGGTAGATAGATAGATAGATAGATAGATAGATAGATAGATAGATAGGAGAGCCATCAGCATTTAGAAGATAATTAAGTCATGGGAGTAGCCCTATGTGCCAATGAACACAGGATATGTGGAATGAAAGTGAAGGCATCTAGGGCAGCTGGGGGACTTGGTCATGGTCACTTCTGATCTCTTCTGAGAGACATTGAAGTGTCTTATAAATAGTAAACCAGTTTCAGACTCTGTGAAGTCAAACTAACTACAAAAATTATGAGAAGATATTTTAAAATTACCATATTATGTAATTTTAAAAAGCATGTTCAAATTTAGATTAATTCCAGACAAGCCAGGAAAAGTTCATTTGGTCAATTTGTACTAATCTTTTTTCAAATTGTTTTATGCTATATATATATAATCTTTAAAATAGTAGACCAAACAGAACCTTAATTGCTAAGGCCATTCATTTTCATCCTAATAATATACATGGAATAATATGTCTATTATTGAGATATATTATTCTCCCAACTTGAATTTATTTAGGAAATTCAATTTTTTTCTAATAAAAAGTATAACTCACGTTAAATGATTTAAACATCTAAAAATGAGGAATTTTATTTCACACACCTTTGAGCTGTCATTTAGCAAGCAACATTTACTTTAAAAAATGTTATTTCAGACACTGAAGTAGAGGACAAGCAGAAAGTGACCAGAGGAGAGAGAAGAGGGAGTTTCAGGGGAAAAGGGGAAGGGTTCACAGGAACAAAGTTAAAAGACACATGGACAAAAACTAGGGGGAGGGTGGTAATGGGAGGGAAGTTGGGAGGGAGGGGTGGGTGGGCTGGATTGGGAGTAAAGAGGAGAAAACTGTACTTGAACAATGATTAAAATAAAAATTAAAATTTAAAAAAATGTTATTTCAAGATTCCATTATTTAAGTTCATGAATTTGTCTATCTTACAGGAGGATTAGATTTCAAAAAGCCCAGTGGCATTACCTATTTCGGAGAGAATGATATATTTAGATCTGGGGAACAAGCTTCCAAGTGCAGTGCCAACATCTATAAATTTCCCTCAAAAGGAGGTATTTAAAATATTCCTGTTATTGCAAAATCAAATAAAATGTAAGAAAAAATCAGAGCCCACATGTGCAGAGGATGAGGATGTGCTGTCGTACCTAGGAGCATTACTAATTACCTTAGACGCAGTTTTGTGACAAACACACAAAGTAAAGTTTTTAAAACTTTCATTGGACTCTTGTCCACATGATCAACTTATATTCAAAGCATAATTTTAAAGTCATCCATTAAGATGTCAGGATAATGTGTATATATTTTGAAAGTATAATGTAGGTTATACCTTTTGGGGGATTGAAGAAACAAAAAAGAACCTCATAAACACAAGCATGGTCATTACCAGAAGGAAAGGGGGAGGGGTGGGGGGCAGGAGAGTAAAGGGGGATAAATGGTGATGGAAGGAGACCTGACTTGGGGTGATGAACACACCATATAATATGCAGATGATGTGTTATGGATGTGTACCCCTTCAGCACGAATAATTTTGTTAACTGATGTAACCCCAATTAATTAATTGATTAATTAATAAAATAGACAAAGGATTATGCTAAGAGCTAAACTCCTAGTGGAGACTTGGTAACAACGAAGAGTATAATAAACAACATTTGTTTGTTAAAAAAATAAAATAAAATGTGGGTTATAAAATGAATGTATATGCATGCCCTTTAGAATGCAAAGGCCAATTTTCCTATAATTTTTTGTGATTTTAGGAGGCAGCGAGAATCTGATATTTTAACACAATTCCTAAGGAAACAGCGGAATAAAACATTAGAGCCAAAAGCTAGGTTGAAAGTGATATTTTCTCTCACAGACAAGGGACAGAGGAAACTTTTTAGTTAACATGGAACTCTACGTTTTGGTTTATACAAAAAAAGAATTCTACTTAAAAAAAATCGGGTATAAATGGTGTTAAAAGCTGATTCCTAAGAGGTTTGTTTGATGTTGTTGTTACACCGTATGCACCTTCCAGAACGCTGCCCACTGCGGTCTGATTCCTCGTCAGTAAACAGCAGCTAAACAGAGCCCTTCTGAAGATTACACGAGAACATGGTTGTTTGATATCAAGAATTACTGGACCTTCCAGTGCATGAGGCCACTATGATTTGCAATGACTTCATAAATCTCTACAAAAGAACCACTTGGACATGTACTGTCCAATGGAAATATAATGTCAGCCAAATATTTAAAATTTTTCTAGTAAGCCACATGAAAAAGTAAAAAGAAGCTGGAGATATTAATTTTAGCAATACATTTTATTTAATTCAATATATGCAAAGTATTATCATTTCAACCTGCAATCGGTATACACATTGCTGATTTAATACTTCACACTCATTTTGTACTGTTTTGAAACCTGGTGTGTATTTTATGCTTACTGAGTATCTCAGTTCACAGTAGGCATACTGCATGTCCTCAATAGCCCTATGTGGCTAGGAGCTAACGAATGGAGAGTGCAGAGTTCAACGTTGAGAAACATTGGCAGTACCTTGTTCTGTAGCAAGGGCCATGTGTCAATATGGTCCTCAACATGTTCATTTTCTGTCCTTCCTAGCATCTCATACCTCTTCTCTTCCCCTCCCCCAGTCCTGACCATCAGCCATTCCACAATGTTTACTGAGCATCTACTAATTGCCAGACAGTGTTCTAGTCACTAGAGAAACCACACCAAATAATACAAACAAGTTTTCTGCCACCATCATGCATATCATCTACTGGTCATATTGCTTTAGTTCTGAGCCAGTGCTGGGCAGAGTAGCAGAGCTACTGAGAATGATGCAGAGTGAGCTATTGGTAAGGGTTAGACTTCACACAGTGGGGAACGCATTAAGAGACTGACCAAAAGCAGTTGTTTCTGCATCTGGTGTTCGGCCTGAAGTCAGCGGAGTTGGCAGTCAGAAGGGGAAGGTGGATGTCAGCTGGGGTAGCACAGGGAGAAGCTGGAGTCTGCTGGGAACCTGCATCCTTCTCTCGATGCTTTCAATTTACATACCAAGGGCTGCAAATGTAACAGAACATCATTTAAACTGAGACACAGAGAAGCAGGTGTTCCATATAAGGGAACAATCCAGATATATCGAGGTTACTCCATTAAACACATACAAATTAATCTTTGTTAATGAGAATGTCATTATTTTAGTAGTCAATTCTGTGTTATAGTCAT
Source organism: Tonatia bakeri (assembly GCA_004024845.1). NCBI lineage: Eukaryota > Metazoa > Chordata > Mammalia > Chiroptera > Phyllostomidae > Tonatia > Tonatia bakeri. Next base: position 37,354 of record PVIA01007990.1, read on the forward strand.
TGGTGCCTCCAAGAGATCATATAGTCATTTCCCCTACCAATCAATAATGATAAAGTATTTCTGAAATAAAGTCAAAGTAGGTGAAATTATTCAATTGAACATTATTTCTACACAGTTGTTTAGAAACTGATAGAGAAGAAGAACAGAAAATAAGTAATACCTAAACTGGCCAAGAAGTTGTCTTAACATATTAAGAATTGGCACATTTGCTGATCTCTGCTTTTCTACAAGATATGAACAACTAAAACCAAACAAGAAACAAGAGCTATGCCCATCTAGTTAAATTTATAATTTTCTTATTCATTCACATCTTGCTGATACGCTGGTTCACCTTGTAGGTGTGAGGCAGCAGCCAGACACACACACACATTACATATGTACACACACATGTGACATAATACATTGCACACGCATATACACATGTTATTGTACACACACACACATATTGAAGGAGATAAAAGAGACACTGAGGTGTAATGCATGATCTTGGGTTGGATGATTTTGTGAAAAAAGTCAAAATTGGACAATTGGCAAAACTTGCATGAGATATCTGGATGAAGGGCATATGGATTTTCTAAAAAATAATAATGTTAAAATAATTTTTTTTTTAATTTAAGAAATTTTACACAAGTTTCTTGTATATGACCTTTATCACGTTGAGGAATGTTCTCTCTACTCCCACTCTGCTGAATGTTTTTATCATAAATGAGTGCTGTATTTTATCAATGTTTTTTCTGCATCTATTGATATGATCATGTGATTTTGTCTTTCATTTATGTGATGTATTATGTTTATTGATTTGCAAATATTGTATCATCCTTGCAACAATAGCCAAGTGTTGGAAGCAACATAAATGCCCATCTGTAAATGAGTGGATAAAAAAACTGTGGTGCATTTACACAATGGAATACTACTCAGCAGAAAGAAAGAAGGAACTCCTACTGTTTGTGACAGCACGGATGGGACTGGAGAGCATTATGCTGAGTGAAATAAGCCATGTGGTAAAAGACAAATACCATATGATCTCACCTGTAAGCAGAACCTGATCAACAAAACAAGCAAGCAAGCAAAATAGAACCAGAGACATTGAAATAAAGAACAGACTGATGGTAACCAGAGGGGAGGGAGCTGACAGGGGAAAGAAGGAGCAGGGTCATCAAGGAACATGTACAAAGGACCCATGCAAAAGCCAAAGGGGGTAGGACTGAGGGTGGGAGGTGGAGGCGGAGGTGAGGGGAAGGGGTTGGGGGAAAATGGAGACAACTGTACTTGAAAAACTACAAAGAAAAAATAAAAAAAGAAGAAAAAAAGAGATTTTACACAGAATAAAACAATCGTAACACTCTGAATATTGTAATTTGGAATAGATCAATGTATCCAACTTAGTATGTTTTGAAATACAGTTTTCTATTTTACTGTGTAATTACATGTTCTAATTATACGACTAATTCCTATAAGCATACTTATATAATTAAATGATATAATTACAGAGAGTAATTGCATAATTATTGTAATGACATAATTATAGTAACTACTCAATTGCAAAACACTCAATGCACAAGTAAAACAACCAAATTAATTGCTTTAATAAAATGTCTCCAAAAATCCATTTAAATTTTAAATAAAAATTTCATTCACAGTTTAAATAAAGCAAACTTGAAAACTTTAATATATACATATAAATTTTAAATGCACTGTTTTTTTAAATTTTTATTCACCATTTTAAAATTACAGGCCTATTCAAGAAAAATATTATACAGTATTATTATTACATGTTTAAAATGAATCACTTTTCTCAAATGTACTAAACTGCCCAGCGTATTCTTTTCTAACATTTATTTCTAAGTATTCGAATGGAAGCGTGGAAAATGTTTCTTGAGAGTAAACTATTTTCTTGATTTTTTTTTCTTGTTGGTTCTTAACAAAGAATTCTCCAGGTAATCAGATTCATATCTATTTTCTACGGTTCTGAGGGCAAACAGGAAACCCATAGTGTGTCTGCGAAGTGGATCCAAACTCCAAACTCTCACATTAGGTAATTCATTACATAAATCACCAACATGAATGTTCCCAAGAAGTTCCTGGGCATGACATGCTGGTACTCATTTCTGATTGGGAGAAACATCTGATCATGCGACCACCCTATAACTGGGCTCTCATTTTACTTCTATTCACGCATTACCCTGTTCAGCTGGCCAGGGCCTCCATTTGCACAGCCGCTCCCTGGAAAGTGTTTTTCAGAGGTAGCTTTGGGCCAGCAACTACTGTATTCACAAGAATCCCAGCTTCTTTTTTTTTAAACTTATTATTTTGTCTTGTAAGTTTGTATGTTTCTTCCAACCTTATTAAGACACTATTTTTCTCTTTGTTTGTTTTAGTTTTAGGAAAAGAAATATTTTTGCTTGTCATTTCACTTTGATGTACATTAGGGCACCCCTTGTGGGAATAAGTCCTCTTTCTACACCGTTTCTCTCTGATCCTGCTTCACTGCTTTAGGAGGTCGGTGTGGATGACGACCACCAAGACTCTCCCAAACCTTCATCATCTGTGCTGCACTCTGCACTGAGGAATCATCTTATGATGCCATTGTTGCCAGTTCTGTTGAGTTTTATATCAAGTGTAAAAGCAGTTACTTGAGAATTCAAATGGATCTAAGAAGTTAGGTGCATTTTTTTTCTAAATTGTGATCCTCGGGTAACCTGTCCAAATTTAAAATGCAGATTCAGATTGTTGACTTAAAATGTATTTCTTTAGAGAGGATAATTTTATAAATGTTGCCTAGTGAAGCCCACCTATGTGTATTTGCCAACGTTATTCAGTAAAAGAAATCATGCTGAAATTCCAGAATCTTCTTTCCCACACAAAGAGATAACCATTCTCGCCACCATGATACTCAGACAAAAAAGAAATTACCATGCAAGGTGAAAAATGATACAACAGAGATATTAATAGTGTGCTCTTAAACCCACTAAAATAATAAGTCATCCACTGGCCTCAGACCATGGTATCTACTATGTCATATATATATTCACTGAATACATAATCTGTTGTGTTAATAGCATTCTAACAGTTTTTATAGTCTCAGCCCCAAAGAAGATACTCCATTTGACATTTTTCTTTCACTCCGTGTAATTGTTTAGTATTTAGAAAAAGAATAGATAAAACCTGCCAACTTGCATCTTGACAATACATTTTAAAACAAAATAAGCAATCATGTCAATGAGGCTTTTAATAACTACTCATGATACAAGAGAACATTTTAAATAACCATGAAGTAAGCACTTCATTTACATTTAACTAGGCACGGATTGTATACTAATTAAGCCATCACAGTGAGGGATACATCATGTGTTAAAAATACAGAGACAGTTCTTAATTGGAATTCTTGTATAGGCTTTAAGAAGGGGAATGAAGATTGCATTTCAATTTTAAATTCAGTTTTGTCAAGATGTGTGGACTAGTAGATTGACGAGATAAGACGTTAGGTCTGGGCTTGACAAACCACCACTGAATGCAGTCTACTCCATTTCTGTGAATAAAGTTTTGCTGGAACACACCCACACCCACCCCTTCCTCGTCTGGGGCTGCTTTCAGCAGAGCTGAGTGGCTGCAACAGACTGGGTAACCCGTAAAGCCTAAAGTAACCACCATCCAGAAAAAGCTTGCTAACTCCTGCTTTGGATGGATTCAGACCTCATTCTGCGATATCTTTTATATTCTCTCAGTTTCTAATAAACAAAATGGGAATTAAATGACCTAGTGTTTACGAAGTTCTTGGTGTGTAGAACACATCCACACTAGTCTTAAGGAATTATTTTGCATGTATATTCTCTACAGCTTTCTTTTTTTCTTCTCCCTCTATGGCACTATTCAGATTTCCCTATTAAAATCACTACATAATTATGTAACTGTGCCACTTAGCCCAGGAATACATTTTTAAAATTATTAATAACAGGTGCTGAGTTAGAGCCTAAGGATACAACCACGAACAAGAAAATGCGGTCCCTGTCTTAGGGGAACTATATTATTGCTTATTAGAAGTTAATTTAAATAACATGACAACCTGTTAACGGCAATGCCGGAAAACAGACAGATGCAGCAGGTGTACTGGCAAACAGTGTAGCGCCCGACCAGTCGGCCAGGGCTGCCACAGCAAAGCACCACAGACCCGGGGGCCGTGACAGTAGAAGCTTTTTTGCTTCCAGTTCTGGAGGCTATGAGACTGAGACCAAGGCATCAGCAGGTTTCATTCTTTCTGACGGCTGGGAGGGAGAATCTGCTCCAGGCCGGTCTTCACCGCTTATAGATGGCCGTCTTCCCTCTGGGTCCAGATCCCCTCTCCACATAAGGACACCAGTCATATTGGGTTAGCTCCTGCCCTAACGACGTCATTTCAGTGTCATTAAATAAGAAAAACCCTACGTGTAGAGTGAAAGACACCCTGTCTTCCAATAGGGTCACGTTCTGAGGCAGGAGGAGGGGATAAAACTTCAACCCATGAATTTTTGACTGATGGTATTTTCAGCTTTTCCACATCCTTACTGATTTTGTGGCTATTCCATCAATTTCTGAGAGATGAGTATTGAAATTTTCAATTATTATTGTGAATCAGTGTACCTCACTTCTCAGTTCTATCACACTTTTTGCCTCGCAGGCTTTTGCAAATAAAGCTCAGAGCCAAGTATTAATATTCCAGAGTTCCGTAAAGAGCACAGTGCCCGCCACACTAAGGAGGTGTTCTCGAACAGTCTCGAGGGAAGCAATGACTCAGATACCAGGCATCGCCTCGATAGGCACTGGCGTATTTCTAAGATGTGGGATGAAACTCCAGATTATGTTTTCCAATTGGCATACAGAACAAAATTTTTAAAAAATGGAGCTTCAGTTAAGCGGACATATACAGGGTCCAGCACAAATAATGCCCCCTTTTTATTACAAAATCAAAAGCATGTAATTCTGTGACTTAACAATATCACACTCAAGCACACCATCTGACATTTTAGGTGAAATGTCCAGATTACAACTATCAGTGATTACACCCATAGTATTGCGCTACCACCCACACTCACACAGGCCTTAGTCTGCTGGACCCTGTCTTTAGCAGTGAATCTGACACCTTCAGTCTTTGTGTTGTCCCACTGTTCCTCCGATTTTTAACCTTTTCTATTCCTGACCTGCACATCAAGAGACTGATAATTTAAAGTGAGAAGTTTAATAGTGGATTCTGTTTTTAATAGAGATAATCCCATCATCTGTCTCCTAAAGACCCCCACTAAGTTTAAAGTGCTGCCATCCGACTAGACGGGAGATCCAAGACCTACCATCATCACATGGACTGAGGATCCCCCTCTCTTACTCTTTGAGAGCTTCAGCTGTAACTTAATGGGTTTTATAAAAATAGGGCCTGCATTGTAAAATATCAAGTTACTGAATTTCTTTGGATTATGTTACCTTTTGGTTTCCTCAGTTCATCGAGTACTCTAAGATGAGTCTTTATCAATTTTTATGGTATTCAGACAAATTAAGCATTAGGTGGATTTTTAAAGTGCTGTATAGTGAGGCAGTCAAACAATCTATTTGTACCTCGGTTTCAAGACATGACAATACAGGGTCATTCACATTCATTTAAATATTCCTTGTGCATGTAAATATTACCCTCCCATGGGATCTTAAAATATTTTGGCTTTTATCATGTCACAGTGTATTTTACTTAATCTCAGACTATAAAATGTATGAAAATTATAGCTTTCTAAATTTAAGTTGACACAGAAATGATTTTACAAATGCTTTTGCAAATCTCCTTATTCCATTTACAAAAAGAGTATAATTTCAAGAATACCAGATGGCTAACACTGATGCAGCTAGCATTTTGCATGATTCTATTGTATTTAGAGTCATTAAAACATAAACCACGGTACACAGGAGGATTAGTTACTACACATCTACATTACACTAGTTGTTCAGAAAGAAGTCATACTACTTTGCAATCAGAATGCCAAAGATTTCAATCTATGAATGCAAACAGTTTGCTCTATTCCAATCTGTTGCAAAGGCAGAAACATGGCAGATGGAAACGTGAACCATAATCCACTGAAAATGCCGAGATTTCCTACAGTTTAATCTAGGAACCTAGAAATTTATGATGGAGAGTAGAGACGCATAAACATACACATACGAGAGAAAACATTCGTGTGAAACTGGTAATTGCTTTTCTCGTGGTGCCAAATGGCGAGATTTCTGTGTTTTTAAACTTATCTGCCTTTTTTAGAAGACTGATACTATAATTATGTGCTATTAAAAGGTCATAGAATTCAGCCAAGAATAAAAGAAACAAAACCAATTTTACAGTAACCAGAGCTTTTAAGTTACTTTTTAAAAATCAGGTGTGCAGTATTTTATGTCTTCTGGGGTGTTCACTTAATGTCTTTATGTCATATTTGAAACCAATGCATGGACTGACAAGGAGCTTGCTAAACCGGTGACTATAACTTTAAACCAGTGTCTGTGGGAATGTCTGCTTTTGACCAGTCTTCTTTGACATACGGAGACTCTTGGAGCCAGAGAGTGAGTTCTGCACATGGCCAGTTCACACTTAGGTGCCTTTTCTTTGTGGTCAGCCAGCTAGGGTGTGGTTGGCCATCGTATTTAACTCCCACTTCAAGCAAAAATAGCCAAGGTTATTCTTAGTATTCCCATGGAGAATAGAAATAACGGATCCTGGCTTATTTGAAATATTTCTTAATGGCACATGCTGCAAGTCAGAAGTGGAGACCGGAGGCCTCCGCCTTGTAAACAGGAACGAACATCAAGCAGCTATTATATGATTTACACGGTATTATACTAGCCTCATGCAACATGATCATCCTTTCTTTTTTCTAAATAGAGGAGAAAGCCAACATGTGAAGAAGTCAAATACATGATCGCATATCAGACAGAAATTTGTAAAACCGGCACTTCACTTTCATTCTAGTCACAGCGTTGTCTCATTGAAGTAAAGCAAGTATCTTGTGAAACAACTTCTGAGGACCATCACTCACCAGGAACGCACATTTCAGTGGCCCCAGAGTGCGTTAAACAGAGGACCCTCTTCCTAAACGCTGAGTTCTTCTTCTGGTCCCAGAACCAGCTGGAGAAGCGCAGCCTCTTCCTCTGGAGCTTTTAGTAGAGCTACTTACGGCCTCATCAGTGCTGTGGAGTTGATGTGCTTCCCACCTGAGATCAGCAGTATGTGCTAACGCTGAGAAAACGGGGACCTATCAGTAAAGGATTTTGTTAAAAAAAAGATGCTGTGGCTCTAGATGGTGTGCCTCAGTGGATTGAGTGCTGGCCTGCGAACCAAAGGATAGTTGGTTCGATTCCCAGTCAGAGCACATGCCTGGGTTGCGGGCCAGGTCCCCAGTAGGGGGCACATGAGAGGTAGCCACACATTGATGTTTCTCTTTTTCTCTTTCTCCCTCCCTTCCCCATTCTTTAAACATAAATAAATAAAATCTCTAAAGAAAGACTAAACTCTTAAAAAAAGATGTTTTGGTATCTCTAGTTTAAATGCTTAATATGTATTCTTGGGTATCAATCTCTAGTTTATTTTTAGTTAAAAAATCAATCTCTAGATTTATTTTTAGTTAAAAAATCAGTCTATATTTCACACTGAAATCATCTACATATAAAATACAAATGTATTTTAGTTAAGAGGGATTGTCATTTTATAATTATTAAATTAGCATAATCTGCATATCTTTAAAAATATAATGCCAAGAATATCATGATACAGAATGCTGGAGACAGGGAGTATTGGAACAAAGCATTTGTATAGAAATTTAGTTAAAGGGAACAATAGTAATTCAAGCACACTTATATCCAGTGACATATAATCTTAACGTGACAATAAATGCAAAGCAACCAAGAATCTACCCATGTTACGTTGATGTCTCAGTCAGTTCAGGCTGCTGTGACAGGTGACCACAGGTAGGGTGACTTCAGCAACAGCCATATTTCTCACAGTTCTGGAGGCTGGAATCCGAGACGCAGGTGCCAGCAGACCCGGTGTCTGGCGAGGGCCCTCTTCCCGGTTTGCAGACAGGGACCTTCTTCCTGTTCCCTCACATGACGTCCTTGTCATGTGAGGGACCCTGGTCTCTGACTCTCTGTAGAAGGGCACCCAGCCTGTCATGGAGGTGCTGCCTGAATGACGTCATCTACACAACCTCCCAGAGCACCCCCACCACATACGGTCATGTCAAGAGACGAGGCTTCAACATAGGGATGTTGAGGGACTGAAACATTTAGTCCGTAACAGTTGGCTATTGCCGCCCCATCTAAATAATCTCCAGTGTTAAAGATTTATGGACCATTTTTAAGTTCTAGCAAAATACATCATATATACACATTTGAGGAAATGCCAGGTAGCCAGTAAATGCAGTAATTAAAAAAGATGCTGAAATATTATCAATAAATAATAACTCTGAAGAAAATGAAATTTTATAAACTTGGGCTAAGTCTACATATAAAGTATGGATGGATGAGGGCAGGGATTTATAAGGTAGAAAAAAATAAATTTCTGTTTTATTTAAGGAGATAAAATCATGGGGACTATTTTTCTTAAGAATTCATTTATTATTTTTAAAGCATTGCTTACTAACTTTAACGAGCAGGTGGATCACCAGGGGATCTTGTTAAAACGTAAATTCTGACTCAGTAGGTGCGGGCAGAATGTGAGATTCTGCGGGTCACAAGCTCCCAGGTGATGGTGTCTGGTGCTGGTGGTCGGGGGACAACGCTGTCCTCGGCCAGGGTCTCTACCTCTGGGTCAGGTAGAAATTGGGAGAAAAAGGGGAAGCCTTAATTTCTTACCCATCACAGACTCGACTCAGTTTTCCACTTGCAGAAAAATTGTTCTTCTGGCCACAGTCTTAGGAAAAGTAGTCGGAGAGGGAGGTAACCTCTTCCTAATGATGGCTAACAGGTAGGTCCTGTCAAGAATTTTGCCCATCTTCACTGTATCCCTCGGGTTTGTCAAAGTTTTTGGTGCTGATAGGTGCTCGGCAGTGACTGTGCAAACAAGGAGTGTGACAAGTAGTTTATTTTCTTTGACTTTCAAGCTTCTTCCCGGCATCGTAACAATTCCTCGTTCCAGTCTTGGGCAGCTTTCTCTTGCCTGGGATCTCTGACTGACCCCATTTTTTTTTTTTCTTTTTTAGTTAAAGACAACAGGCATGATACTCTTATTCCCCCTTTTCCTGATTTTTGCTTTTGCTGTATACCTTGCAAACGGAACTAGTGCTGAAACCAGCTTTTATTTAATTGATACACTGTTTTCAAAAGGAAGAAGAGACCTTGGACTGCTTTATTCTGCAATGTTGTCTGGCTATGGGAGCTTGCCCTTCGCTCGCCGCTGTCTTCCCAGCTCGTAAAATACTTCTGTCACCTAGAGTTAGCATTCAGTAAATATTTGTGAAATGAAAGGGTGAATGTGAATTATGTCTTTGTTTTAAATATTTTGTTCATGATAGATACTGTATTGATTTTGGTTTTTAAAAAATATTACGTTAAATGTTATTTATCTTGATTTCTGAGGGATTTTGTCTGTTTGTTTGTTTTGGTGTCTCCTTAAATGTTGCACCAGAGGGGTTGTCTCTCTTGCACCCTCCGCCCGCCCCCCCCCACCTCCGCATGTGCCAAAAGGCAGCATTGTTATTGAAATGTGGACTTCTTTTTAAGGAAAATTTCTGCCATGAAAAGTTAAAATAAAAATACAAAATGTTTAATTTCTTTTTCTTAAGATTTTATTTATTTATTTTTTAGAGAGAAGGGAAGGGAAGGAGAAAGAGAGGGAGAGAAACATCAGTGTGTGGTTGCCCCTCACATACCCGCAACGGGGGAGCTGGTCCACAACCCAGGCATGTGCCCTGACTGGTAATTGAACCAGTGACCCTTTTGTTTGCAGGCCTGCACTCAATCCACTGAGCCACACCAGCCAGGTAAAAATGTTTAGTTTCTTAACGTATTCAGAAGCAATTGAGATTTCCATTTGTCAGTTTAAACGTGAGACAATATTTACCTTATTTTGATAGAAGGATGAGACAAAAACGGAGGTGGGAATAATAATTAAATAATGCTTTTCTGCACTTGAGGGTCAGATGATAACCATTGCATTTGACCAGAGGAGGCGGCAGGTCCAGAAGGCCCTCTGGACGCCTGTGGACTGTTTAGTTCCCACGCTGCGCAAGTGAACTTTCAAGGGGTTACTCAAAATCTGTTTGTGGGGGATTATTTCTACTGTGGTTTGATGAAAAAGCCTTGCAGGGGGCGCTGCCTAACCGTACTTGGCAAATCCTAAATTGCACACTACCACTCAGATCTGGGATGTTCCACATTCATCCAGCTTCCTTACTCCTCGTATAGTCTCTCTTACCCATAAACCCGTGGTCACAGGACCACGTGTGATGAAAAACGCCCAGAATTGCAAACCATCCAATCACACTGAGAGCTCTTTTGTATCCCAGCACCTACTTCCTACACTCTCTGGGCTGGTTTCTCTTCAGATCATCCACCATGGTAGACAGCTCATGCCGTTTGTACTTAGGGGGTGTGCAGAAGGATGCTTAGATCACAAATCCCAAATTCTGCTGCGGCTAGTAAATCTCTGTGACATTCAGGACTCAGATAATAACTCCAATGTTCACACAGACCTTTCTAAACTCTATGAATCTTAACTAACACTCATTAAGGAATCAGATACCATATGTAATCCCAGTTTGCTGATATGAAGATATGTCCAAGGTGTGAACAGATGTGCACATACTTCCAGTGCTGGCCCGGAAGCTCTCATGGAATGCTGTTTGCATGCTATAAACAAGAAAATTGTCCCCGGACCATCAGCTGTACATTACTCACCATCCATTAACGTGTTCCACGTTAAGTTTTTTAAGCCTACGTAGCCTACATTCAACCTTATGTAGACAATGACCTGTGATTGCACATCGTGACATTAAAAGCTGGTTTACATTATATAGTCCGTATGTTGAGATTAAAAATATGAATTCACGCCCTGGCTGGTGTAGCTCAGTGGATTCAGCACAGGCCTGCAAACCAAAGCGTCACTAGTTTGATTCCCAGTCGGGTCACATGCCTGGATTGCAGCCATGCCCCCAGTCAGGGGTTTACTAGAGGCAACCACACACTGATGTTTCACTCCTCCTCTTTCTCCCTCCCTTCTCCTCTCTCTAGAAGTAAACAAATAAAATCTTTAAAAATAAACAAATAAAAATTATGAATTCAGATTCACGCGGGGGATAGATATCAAGTCATATTTGGATGTCATGACATAGGTCCTGTACGTGAAGTTTCCTGACAACTTTTTTATATACATTCACACTGGCCCGAATGCCTGGAGGAAGGGGCTCAACAATGCAGGGGCAGCCTTCAGGGAAGCACGTGTCCACACATGCCTACAAGATACACACACGCAGAAGTGCTTCCTCCCCGTGTGTGACCGACCGTCATTATTCACGGCAGTTATGTTCTATGAAGTCACTGTGAAAAATGGATTAGTGAATTCTGCCCCACTGCTCCTCCAGACAGTATCTGTGAGCCTCTCCCCCAACGCTTTCATCCACCCCTCAACACACGTGTGTCTTTAATGCGGGTTTCTGTCTAACGGCACCTTGTTTCATATGTGTTGTTGGTTCATTCACATTAAACTCGTGGCCAACAGTGTGACAACGCAGGCCCGAAGCAAATGATCTAACACACGTGTTTTTTCCCATGAGGTGCACACATCACAGCCTTCTTGAGCTTCGGGTCACCAGGCAGCAGGTCAGCGTTACTAGGCTTAAGGGTCATTTTAAATAGTGAAATGCAAACGGAAAGCAAAACAGTGAGAAAAACGTAGCACCTACTAGATGAGGAAAAGCACACTTTTTTTATAGAGTTAGAGCAGAAATGAGAAGCCCGAGTCTCATTTGACGCAGTGGGGGCACAGGGGTCAGCAGACTTGAGCCTTTGGCCGCTGTGCGCATACCCGCGGAGGACCACGAAGCCCCATGACCGCTGATGCCGGGGTTAAACATAGACTTTAGTGAGTAGGCACATTGGCAGATATAGACTCTACAAATAGGGTCGATTTACAGGGTGGGGCAAAAGTAGGTTTATGGTGGTTTGTATGGAAAACAATACAGTAATTAACAAATAATCATACGAGAATAAACTGTTTCCTGTACTCACAATGGTAAACATACTTTTGCCCCACCCTGCATTAATTTATGTATGTTTATCATTAACTATCTACTGGCATCGATTTATTCTACTTGGTGACCACTGCCTATTGTCTTTAAAGGACAGCTGCCCCCTTGGGGTCTAGCAGCAAGGGGCCAAATCTCCAACTGGTGGAGGAACGCCATCCCACCAGGAGAAGCAGCCATATTAGTTCATGCGATACTGGCAGCAAACACCTATGTTTGCAGAAACACAAAACATGTAAGATAAGCTGAAAAGGGACTTACAAATGGTCTAGTTATTATTTTTTCAATAGGAAAAGAGAAGCCCAAGCTGACATGGTCCGTCACCAGCAGAATGTGGACCAGAATGCTGTACTTCCTCTCCCAGGCCAGTTGGTTTTTTGTCTGTTTGTTTCTCTGCAGAACTACCTGAGCTTCTAAAGCTACGTTCTTTTGAGCCAGTGGGATTTTCATGCCAACCTCTTGTTGCTCGGCAACATAGACAAATTCCCTTAGCCTCATGGAGAGATGTTTGAGTCATTTAAAAATCTGTACTAGCACTAACAGTAAGATGTAAATACTCTGTGTTTCTGGCTGCTTTAACTCTCTGATCTGGCATCCATTAGCAAGTTAAAACTTGCTAATAAAAATGGTAAAAATGAGGTTTATTTTTGGCTTTTTTAGAACTCTATAACTATCAAATTATTCTCAAGTTCAGGGATTGTGTATCCACCAATTTATCACTAATAGATAAATTAACCATGACCATTTTTTACATGCAGGACTGGTGTGAGCACAGCAGAGCAAATGAACATAGTTTTTCATGATATCACCTTTGGTTTTTCTTGGCATCCCAGGAGCCAGATTCTTTGTAACTTGCCTCAGAGTATTTGGAGTAACATCGTTTCTAAGAACACAAACAACCAAGATTAATTGACCACATGTAGTAGGACCCAGTAATAAATTATAAATCACCCCATCAATTTGGACAAACAGTCCTCTTGAGATGTCTCCTGAATGAAAAATTAAACCATTTCTTTTTCTTACCTTTCCCTTCAATAATAAAAATAATCCCACGTTTCATAAACTCTTACTAAAACGGGAGGCACAGATTTCGCTCCTCCAGAAGAACGTGGCAAATCACGTTCACCTGCAGCTAATCACTCAGCACTCCGAGCCGCATCCTTCCGTGATCAAAGGAAACAAGAGTAGGAAACGCTTTCCCGGCCCAGAGCCGTTCCCACATCGCACAGTCCTGATGCTGGCAGCCCGGATGAAAACAATACGGAGTCATTTCTTCTGACCTCCCTGCTTCCCTGAGGACAAGATATTTGTGTCTCTTAAAATAGCTGTGCCTCCAAATTGTGCCCATCACCAGGCAGCTTTGAATTTTCATATCCCCAAATACCACAACTCAATCATTTTTCAGCTCTAAAATTCAAACTATGTATATAGCACCCCTACATTATCAAGAATTGTCACCTGCCCTCCCCACTGCTGCCTGAAAAATTTCTCTGGTTCATCTATTCACATGGCTTCTTCCTGAACATGCAGCGAAAGTCATGAGCACACAGACAGGAAACGGCTGCAGGAAGCCTCCTGCTTTCCTTCTCTCCATGGGGTAGTTGTATTGTTCTTAACCGTGTGGGAGTTAAAGCTGACTCTTTTCTAAGTCCTAAAATCAGTTCCAGCTTCTTCTTCTCACAATCAGTCCAAGACTACTACTCAGTCTAAACACCTGAGATAAATCGCCGGCACTTGATGCTTCAAGAGCAGTATAGTAGTTTTATCACCGTGAATAAGAGAGAGAATGAGCACATTTCCCGGCCACACTTGCATTTGGTTCCTGCCTTTCCTTAGTCAAAAAGGAACCTCAGTAATCACGGCCCTCTCTTTCTTGTGACATTGCTGTTCTGCCTGTTTTTCTCTTCCCAATATCAAATAACCTTCATTAGCTTTATATGGTGAAACTCAGCAGTCAGATCTTTAACATGTACAGTAGAGGTGGTCACAGTGGTTTGCATCCTAATTTAGAGGAAGAAAAAAACACTTAAACTCATCCCAACTGGAGCTGTTCACGTTTTCATGCAAATTTTGTAAAATCAGTATTCGTATGAAACTGATTTCCAAAACTTTAAAAAATATATTTATTGACTTTAGAGAGTGAGAGTAATGGAGGGAGAAGGAGGGAGAGAGAGAGAGAAACATAGAATTGTCGTTTCACTTACATACATACGCATGTATTGATTGATTCTTGCATGAGCCCTGACCTGGGATCCGACCTGCAAACTGGTGTGTCGGGGATGACACTCCAACCAATGGGGCTACTCGGTCCAGGCTGGCTTCTAAATCTCTTAATGGAAACGATGACTGGTTCTCTTCTACCCGTATTTTTAAATTACTGAAATGTCACAAAGTTTCTGTTTAGATAGTGCTTCTAGAAAATTTTATGATATAAATGTAAGGCATAATATTTTTTAGTTCCACATATGTATTACCAAATGTATTTCTCCTGAGACCCTTATAAAAGAAGGCATTATTGTTCCCCTTTGAGGAAAGTGAAGTGAAAAGTGCACGTAACTTGCCAAAGGCAGCACACAAAAAATGGATTGCGGAGCTGTGGTTGGAACCTGTGAAGTAGGATTCTAGAGCCCATACTCTTAATACTGTCTGACATGAAATTAATTGGGTGTCAGCCAGGAGGGGGAAAGCAGCCACAGGAATGCACATCTTTGCAAATCTCAAGGGTTAAACATAATGAAGGACTGGTCTTTGCTCAGGCACCATAAACGATGCCTGTTGTTAGAGAGCTCTGCTCCGCATCCTTCCTCCTGAACCTGACTGGTGACGCGGCCACCTCTGACGGCCAAGGGAAAGGGAAGGCAAGGTCGCTGCACTTGGCTCTCCAGGCCTCCACTGCAGGGTCAGGTCCACCACGTCTGCTCCTGTTGTCATTGGCCAAAGCATGCCACAGAGTCACCTAATTTAAACGTGCTGGAAGTACGGTCTTTCTGTGCCCATGGAAGAGGTTGATTAATTCAGCTACTGAACAAAATAATGTAATGCCTTTGTTGTTTAAATCCTTTAATCACTTAATAAGTGAAAAGGTCTCTGACCTCCCTTCAACCACTTCAATGGCAAAAATACAAATGCTCTCTCTTTAATTCTCAGTGTTCTTAAGCCCCAAGCACATGAAGTGATTTCCAGTAAAGAGGATTTGAGTGGTTTAAAGAGACAGTTTGTCTCTGAAGGTGAAAAGACTGAGTATATCAACACCACAGAAATTCCCATGATGCTTGTAAACGTCTCAGCAGGTGGTGTTTTTATACGTCCAACCGTCCAACCCCAACCGTGGCTGCCCCAGACTGGGTGGGCGGTGTCTGATGTGTCAACGTTGCAACTGATGATGGGGACAGGCTTCCTTCTAGAGCTTCCTTTTTCCTTGAATGACTTAGTCCAGAAAGTTATTTCATTATTTTCTCAAATAAACTGTAGAGTTCACTGAAGAAGAAAATGTTGCTAAGCAAGAAGTTAAGTAAAAAAAATGCTAAGCACGGTTAGATGGCCCAGAAGGAGTAGCTATTAATATAGTGCATTTGCTGTTTAAACTTCAGAATTTTTCTTCTGTGAATCAACATAATATTTGCCACATGGTAGGCCTTGAATAGATTTTGAATGAATGAACAAATGAATAGCATATTCACATTTAAATATATGAATTTCATAAAAATAAAAAGATACTCCTTTAATCATTTCTTTCCAAAATGGATCTATAAATTTTAAAATATGTTAAAAAAACTATACAATAAATTACTCTTTAAACTCCAAAAGATAGTTCTTTAGACAATTTAATTTGGGATATTACATCACCAGTCTGAATATTTGCATTGTTCATTTATATATCAAAGTTTCTAGGTAGTCTTATATTAAGGAAACCTGATTAATCTTGACAAATTCAGGATTTCCCAACCATATGGAACAGATACATTTTTTGTATATCAGCTTATTTGAGAAATATAATTTCCTTTCTTACATTCCTATCGTAAAAATCTTGTCCTAACTATTGCCCTGAAACAGGCAAATTTTTGCCCTCTTTGACCTTTGTGCCCCATAGCTATTGTTTACTGGATCAGCTATGAACTTCCGATGCATGCTGGGCAAAATGGACACTGTTCAAAAATGAGGATTTGGACACATTGTTTTTACCTGAAAAACAAGTGGAAAAACTTGGGAGCTGAGGCCAATGTGGAAGGACAACATGTAAGCTGATAAGTGAACTGAGAAACTGATGAGAGAGAGAGAGAGAGTGAATAATAAAGCAGATACACAATGAAAATCAAAGAGACAATGGCCAGGGGAGGTGGGAAAGGGGCAGGAAGAGCGCACCTGGCATCAACCCAGTTTCCTGGAGCCTGACCTTACATTCCCAATTGAATTCCGAAGATTCCCTGACATCTTTATACTAAACGTCATTTTTAATCAAGCTTATTGTTCCCAATAATTAAACACCACGGCTGCCATCATTCATTACGAGTGCATAATATCACACAGGGAAGCACCCTAACTCACTTAAGCCATCTCCTACGTTTCAACACTCAGGTGATTTCCCTCCTGCCTCCATTCTGAACCAGTTCAGTTACAAGGGACCTAAACCCTCAGGTCACCGGTCTCTTTACCTCGTGCCCCCTCCCCTCTTTTTTTCTTTCCCTGCTCCCATTAAGATAAAGCAGGCTTGGACTTGGCTGTCTTTGGTCAACCCAACTCTATGCAGCAAGCCTCAAGCACCTGTCATGGAAAATGAGGAGTCTGGTGGCCTGGCAGGAGTTCTGAAATGCTGAAGAAAACCCCCACCATCTTGACAAAGCTGGATTTCAAGGTTGCCCTGCTGCCAATTTCAACAAACAAGCAAACAGGTAAACAAAAATCTCCATTTGAAAGTCAAAGCTGAAAAATGATGCCCTTGTTTTAGAGAGTATTCACTGAAAACCAGAAAGGCATTTCTGCAAAGGGGCAGGGGACAGGGAGAAAGGACACTCTAGAATACTATTTACATGATATGAAATATATTAGAACATATTTCAAAGTCATTTTCCTATTGCACATAGTTTTTACAATTTTTATAGGTTTGAAACAACATATTTTCACAAAACTCAAAAACAACTATGAATGAATGAGAAGAATAGAAAAATATAAAGTATCTAGAAAAAGCAGACAAACGGCCAAAGAGAATAACCTATAGTAAAAAAATAAATAAAACTTTGCAGGGGAACTACTGGACAGAGAGACACTGGTGAGCGAGGACCTGGAGATGTCAGATACACTGACTGACGTACAGTGTTACTGATGATATTCAAATGTGTTTTTTTTTAATGCGGAAAGAATAACCTAATGAGACTTGATACTGTTTACAATGGAATAGAGATATAGGGCCAAATCCTTTCTCTTGAGAATCTTCACAGATGGAAGCCAAGAAAGGTTTTTAAAGCAGGGAAGATAACCCCGGTCGCAGTTACATTGTCTGCTGGCAAGACGTGTGCATGCTTTGGGAAAGCAATGTTTTACCTTCTGCCATCGTGAAAGTGTCAAGTGACTTATCTCGAAAAGTGCTGAGCCTCTGGCAGGCATAGAAATGAGATTCTTAAAGGCCCGTCCTACTACTGTATTTGCTGTTTTCAATCTCTCATGGGCAGATCCCAGAATATATCTTTCGGTATTTCGTAACCTGTTTTTGTTTTGTGTCGCTGTGAACTAGTAAGTCTTCTGGAAAATGTTAGATTCAAAATACACTTAGCCTCGTGCATCCCATTGATGCCGCAGCTTGCTCTTATCTTGGCCAATCCTCCTGCCTGCTATGTAGCTCTTCACAGACACGGGCAGGCAAAAACCTGGAAACATGCTGGTGTGCCTGAAAATACATTTTCTTCGGTCATGTTAGCCCGATTCCATAGAGCACTGCACTAAAGGAAGCTGTGAGTTCAAGAACCACTAGGCTGGTGCTTAACTTTATTACTGATGTGCTGGCGGCTTTAGCCAACACTTACTTTAGCCAATTCGTTCATTCATTTGTTTGTTTGTTTGTTCACTCACTCATTCGTTTGTTTACTTATTCAATTTCATTTTCTGAGTAGAATCGGAAATTATCAAAATCTTCTTTCTCAGTTAAACGTCTAAGGCACATGAAGGTCTCCAACAGTATAATCAGAGATGGCAGGCTGCAGATTCCAAAATTTGGAGTTAAATATTATTTCTTTATTAGGCTCCTTACATATTTACTGAATTGACCAAGAGCTTACCAACCTCCTTCAAATCCTATAATTTCTTTACAGCTGAAACATACTTAACACTTTAGTGTAAGACTCGCCGCCTCACATCAGTTTCAATACCACTGTGGCAGGACAGTAAGAAGCTAGGAAATTCCTGGACAAGTGGAACAGGGAAACGGAGACAAGAAAATTGAACAAGGCTGAACAATTTCAGCAACTTACAGCCAGCTAGTGAATTGCTAGACCTTATCTTCTCCAACCAAGGGCACTTGAGAGCAAATGGTTTACACCTCTCCTCCCCAACCAGAGAATACATATTTTAAATCACCCTGGTCAGGGAGACAGAGGACAAAGACCCAATTAATGCCATTTGTGCCAGCTAAACCCAAGGACAGATGAAGTCAGGGGGACAAGTAACGACAGCCCCATTAGAGTGAGACAGACCCAAGATGGAAGTAGAACAGTGTGGCAGACCAAACAATAGTCCCAGCAGTGCCCAGCTCGTGTCGATGCATTGGCATATTAAAAATGCACTGGAAAGCTAATAAATATTCTGCTGAAACCCTCTCCTAAGATTCTCACCCTTAGAAGAGAGATAAAAACCCTCAGGACAAAGCCCAGATGTGGACTCACTCCAGACGCAGGGGTGTCCAACCTGCGGTCTGTGGGCTGCATGCAGCCCAACACACAATTGTAAATTTACTTAAAACATTATGAGATTTTTTTGTGATTACATGTCTCAATGTATTTAAAGTGTGGTCCAAGACAACTCTTCCTCTTCCAGTGTGGTCCAGAGACGCCAGAAGTTTGGACACCCCTGCGTGTGAGTCTAGAGCATGCCCATGCCCCTTTCCAGGCATGAGTTTCACATTTCCTCCTAGACTCTAAGGGCCCCCGCAAGACCTGCAACCAGAGGAACAGCGGGCAGTGGCAGCTCGTCCCTGGCTTACCCCTGAACCTGTCTCCACGGCCCCCTTTTCTCTGACTTCCCAGGGAGCTGACAGCAGCCCCACCGTGGCCCACTTCTTTCCTACAACATTTCCAGAGCACCAAAGCAGAGCACTGCCTGGGATCTCTCCTGTCGCTTCTTCTACCGTAAGCCCTTCCTTCGTCTCACTGTCCCCAGCTTTAATGAACGTGCTGTCAAAATCACCTGGACTCGTGTCGTGAAATCTTTCCTACACAAAGTGAAGAACCTGCACGCTACGAGCTGGCCTGAGGCAGACCCGCTCTGGGACGATGGCCGTCCAGTAACACCTGGATGACATTTTGTAGGATGCAATATACATATTAGCTATTCATATTTTTACATATCTGGCACAGTTTTGCATTTTACATTTAGGTCTGTGATGCATTTTGAGTTGATTTTTGTGAAGGATGTAAGGTCTGTGCCTAAACTGACTTTTTGCGTATGATTATTCAGTTGTTCTCACGCCATTTGTTGGAGAGACAACATTTGCTCCATTGTGTTGTCTTTGTACATTTGTTAAGGGTCAGCTGACTATATTTACGTGGGTCTAGTTCTGGGCTCCCTGCTTGTTCCATTGGTCATCATGTACACTTTTCTGCCAACACCACACTGCCTCGACTACTACGGCTTTATGGGAAGTCTTCAGTTGAGTAGTGCGAAAGTGCTGTAAATAACATATTGTTATAACGAAAGAATACCCAGGGGCCATTTTTATTGCTTGGAAGAATCAGTATTATAAAGTTGCCTATTCTTATCAAATTAAACTATAGAGCCATTGCCATCTCAATTACACTCCCAACAGCTTTTTATTGAAAATGACAATTTGAATCAAAAATGTGTATAAAAATGCAAATTCCAGATCATGGACCAAGAATATCTTAGCAACCTTTAAGAACAGGGACAAGATGGCATGACTTAATGTACTGTGTATAATATAGACATTATAAAGTTACGGGTATTAATGCAGCGTGATAGTGGGGCAAAATTGCTCCCACATGGATCTGTGCAAGTATGCACACTTGTTTTATGGGAAAAAATGACTGTTAAATAGTGGTGAAAATTATTTGACTTTTCTTCCATTGTTAATAATTTGCCCAGGAAGCCAAAGGGTCTGTTATTGTTTGGGGATGCTCATGAAGTTTTTTTTTTTTCCCCCATGCTCTTTTGTGGAATCAAATTGTTTTGCTCTGGTGTTTTCCCTTAAGATCCCAGATCTTTGTACCGATTGCTTACAGGGAGAAGAAAAACCAGTTCTTACAGTTTCATCATGTGAAATAAAAATCATAACAAACTTCATAGCATGAACCAGTACATAGAGTTCGGTTGACTTTCCGTCTCTCAGTAGTGTTTAAGAAACCATGAGCTACTAAATGATCTAAATCCCTAACCTGCTGCTCCGGTCTGCACGCCTTAAACAAAACTGAATCTTTTACTATCACAACATTCTCACCATGATATCTCTCTCGTCAGTGTTATTTCCTCTACTCTGAAGTGCCCACTCTATTCATACACGTCTTTACTTTGTCTGGTAGTTAAGGTCCATTTCTTCCTGGAAGCCTCCTCCGGCTTGGAGTTTTCTGTGCCTGTGGTCATCCATAATCATCAGTTGTCCATGTGCACAGCACGGAGCTGGATAGTGGCCTGAATCCCAGGACAGCAGGGCAATTTCCCAACCTTTCATAGAGTGTGTCATAAAACAAATACTCAATAAGCTGTTGCATCATTCATTGCTTAAAGTACACCAGCAATAAATATCTGTGAATTCACTTTGCGACTTTAACATGTGGGGATTTTGATTGTTTGGATTTTGCGATTATCATCAAGAAATAACTTCTATTGAAAATGTGAAATTCTTCTGAGAATCTTTTGTTTTTGTTTATATACTTTATCATTTCACTAAAAACAGTCTGTGTCTTTTGTACCTCTACTGTTACTTTTCTGCTTTATTTTCTTGTAAACTAAACTTCTCACGTTTGTGCATATATATGGGGGAGTAACATTCTTCAAAAATGCTTTCTCAATCTTTACATCATTTTATTGCCCTAAGTTATTCATGCGGTTCTTTTGATTTTGTTTTCCTATAAATACTTCCTATATCTCACCCATACTTGTGTTCCAAGTAATCTTCAAATTTTAGGACATTTTTTTCATTTCAAATCTGGTGTTTATATATTTAACTACAAGTTCTTTATTTCAAAAATACAGTTTTATACTCTCATCAAAGTTACAGAACATTGGTTCTATTTTTTTGTAAGCTGAGAAATTTTTTCTGCTCCAAATCCAGTTTTTGTGTTATTTCTATTAAAAAAAAATGTCTTTTCTCACTGTCACCTTATTATTCTGGTAAATTGATTTTTTTTCTGCATCTAAGGTAGCCTTTGTCAATATGCTTTCTTCTCAAGTCAGAATTTCACATTGCAGATGGATTTCTGAACGATGCAAATAACTTTTATTTTTTTTTGCCTCAGTTACCCAACGTTTTACCATGTTGCTCATACGAATTAGAAGATGGATTCCTGTGAGCAAAGCGAACAATTAGGAGCAGTGAAGAAAGGCGGGAGTCACCAAAGCAGCTCGAGCCTCACAAAGGCATGCGGATGCGGATTTAATGCTGGGAGGAAAGAATGGAAAGCTAATCCAATACGATAGAGCATCGCCACTTTATAGCAGAGAAAGAAACTGTATGAGAAAAATGCAGTGAAGAAGACTAAATAGCTCTGTCACTTGTTTGGAAATTCATTTGTTCATGTGGAGAACAGTAGTTTTTAAGTGAGAATGCCTGTCACCAAGCACTTCCTCCTAAATGGGTCCTGACAGCATTTAATATTTACTCATATTAATGAACAAAGTAGGTAGAAAAGGAAAGCAGAGCAATTGTTCAGCTGCTATAGTTATTCTAGATAGAGAGAAGAAATTCTTTAACTAGAACACATACAGGGTCCAGCAGAAGTAACACCTGCTTGAGCGTGGTTGGTAGGGTAATAATATGGGTATGATCATTTATAGTTTTAATTTGAACATTTCACCTGAAATGTCATATGGTGTGCTTGAGTGTGACACTGTTATGTTACAGAATTACATGCTTATGATTTTGCAATACAAGATTTCATAATAAAAAAGGGGCATTATTTGTGCAGAGACTTGTATAATAATAATAAAATGGTCACAGAATTAGGATTAAAAGTGCTTTTGTAGACAATGCTTTCATATGAACAGAGATATAAAAGAGAGATAGAATGGAAAGGTAATCTAAAACGTAATTGGAAAAGACTGCTTTGAAAACATTTCCGCAGCCCTGGCCGGCGTGCCTCCATTGTTTGGAGGGTCGTCTCATAACTGAAAGGTGCCTGTTCAGGGGTTCAGGGCCTGGTCCAGGAACACGGCCTCCAGTCTGGGCGGGCACAGGAGGCAGCCAAATCGATCCTTCTCTCTCAAACTGACGTTTCTCTGTCCCCCTTCCTCTCTCTCTAAAAGCAATGGAAACAACTTTTTTTCCCATTAAATAATTACAGCACATACATTTTTCTTGAACTCAGGAAACAGTTTGACTCCTTTAAGGCAGGGTTTCTCAGCACAACACTATCGATATTCGGGGTCAGTTAATTCTTTGTTGTGGGGGACTGTCCTGTGCATCGTAGATGTCCGGCAGTATCCTTGCTCTGCTCATTACATGCCGGTAGCATCCCCCGAGCTGTGATTACCAAATAGCTCCAGAGGTTGCCAAGTGTTCCTCCGGATGGGGGTGGGAGGAAGTCCTATTGCTCAGGATTGAGAACTATTGCTTTAATGTAATGTTCAGATTAAAAAAAAATCAAAACAAACCAGCTTCCTTCATCACAGTATTGATTTTACCTTAAACAAACAAACAAATCAGATAGTGTCCACGGCTTCAAAGCCTACTGGGGAGATAATTAACCTTTCCCTGTGGCGCAGGTATTGAATGCTGGAGCCCAAGAGTTAGCCATTCAATGCTTATTCCCCATGCTGTTTGTCTTGAACAGCTTCAGCGAAGATGAATGCCTCAGCAACCCAGTTCTAAGGAAATTTGTCTCCTTAGAATTGCCTCTATTATCTTGTTTAAAAAGTCCCCATTGAAAACCACAGTAAAAGAAGGAGGAAATAAAAGGTAAATCAATAGCAAAAAAGTATACTGGTAAAGGTTCCTGGAACTTCTCAGCACTGGTACCTACAGCTTGTGTTGTTCTGATTTTGTCTGCCTAGCTCTTGTCTCGGCACGCTGCCCTTCCGTGTGGTCCAATCTTCCAATTATTCTGGCTTCTATTTTGTCCTAGAACCAGCTGGGCAATAGGCTTGTCAAGAATCCATGCAGATGTTGCAATTAAAACAGGTTTGTTCTGTTCTATCTAACCAGGCTTCTAAGTCAGCTTAAATAAATGCATAGGGGTAATTTTTTTCTAGATGTTATTTTGGTCTCACTTTACTTATTGTATTGATTGATTGATTTGAAAGAGAAAGGAAGGGAATGCATGCGAGAGAGAAACATTGATTTGTTGTTCTACTTACTGATGCATTCATTGGTTGATTCCTGTGTGTGCCCTGACTGGGGATCAAACCCACAACCTTGGCATATCAGGACAATGCTCTAAACAACTGAACTATTTGGCCAGGTACATGATCAATCATGAACCAATAAAAATTTTTAAGAGCTTTTTATTTACCCCAGTATATAGTTATTTATAAACTATACACCCTTATTATATTAATAACATAATGTACATATCAAAAGGCATACAGAAACAGATATTAGTAAGGGCTAGAATAAATATAGTACATTATTTTATAATGTACTATAAAATACATATACTATAATGTACTACATACATGTGCTATATATACACGTACTATAATGTACTATAAAATATAAGATATATTTTAATTTTTATAGTAGCAAATGTTTTGATCTCACTAAAAAAGGTTGTTCATCCTTATTTTAGTAAAAACAATGTGATTCAACATTCCCCTTTGGAAAATCTTACTTAAATACTTTGAGATACAACAATGAAAAAATCTAGCTTGAAGTTCAGTTTATTTGATATATGATTCATAATGACCATCACTGAAAAAGACATAATCACAATGGCACAATTCATAAAAATGGAAAATACATCCTTGGAACAAGTTCACTATTATCTATAGTGGTTATAAATTTATATTGGCAATAACATTTTTAATATTTTGAATTTTGGCTAATGTTGTCAAATCTGATTAGTCCACTATCTTCGTTTCCAAGTTACATGGCTGAGGAAGAGTTTATACTAGTAGTAAAAATGTCACCTTCAAGAAGTCACATTGTCAGTATCATTTACATTCTTGTTTTCTTTTCAAGAATTTACTTATGCCACTTCTTTATTTTCTGGGGATTAGTTTTAGTTAAAACTAGATAATGTAATCCACAAATATACTTAACTGGCAACGAATGCATTTTAATGTTTTGCCAAATATGGACTACAGATGAGGTCATCGTTACTTGTATTTCTGAATTATGGAAGTTGCAATCTTCCTTGAACATACCGTAGATTCTGCAGTTGATGTTGGAGTGTTAGAAAATCCATCTGTGTACTAAATAGTAGCCAAACCCAACTGTGTCAGAATGTGTGAATGGAAACAGAAATGCACCATGTTCTTCCTGCACACCGATGGCTACTTTTGCCTTTCCTTAGAGCTGTGCATCCTCCTTAAGTCCTTAATTTATAGACTGTTCTCCTCCTAAGTCTTCCAGTTGTAACTTTACTCATTGAATGAAATTAACTATTTTCTACATTCTTTAAGCAACTAAATTGTTCTTTTATTGTCGCTCAACAAGATCTTCTGCGCCCCGCCTTCCAAACAGAAATCATACGAAGGTGAAACAAAACCCCATAAGGACATAACATTTTGGTTGTTAATCGGAGACTGAGAAGTCGAGAGTGGAGCCAGGCTGGTGTGGCTCAGTGGACTGAGCGCGGGCCTGGGAACCAAAGGGTCGCTTGACATTCCCAGTCAGGGCACGTGACTGGGTAGCCGGCCAGGTCCCCAGTGTGGGGAGTGCATGAAGCAACCACGCATTGATGTTTCTCTCCCTCTCTTTCTTCCTCCCTTCCCTCTCTCTAAAAATAAATAAATAAAGTCTTTTTAAAAAAAGAAATTAAAAGTGGAAAATGTTCTTTTGCTATGAATGTATTCAACAGTTTGTCAAGATTCTTAGGGCCTGGAATTATAAAATTATTTTATTGACAAGTGATAAAAGTATTTTCAAAGCTTGATTAATAGCAATTACATACCAGAGCAATTCAGATGAATGTGTTATAAATTATACCATTTTGTGTCCTCAAGACATAAAATGGCAAAATCTATATGTCCTGCTAAATCTTTCTTTCACTTTTCCAACATCATAGTCAATGACCATGACTTTTCATCAGCCTGAAGACAATTAATTCTGCATTTGCAAGCCCCAAAATTGCCTAGGTATTTAACCCCAGACTCAGTTAAACTCAAACCATGTGTGTTCGTACACTTACAGAAACAGAGAAATCAGAAACTCTGGGTCTGTTGGAGCAAAAAGGTTACAGATGGAGGAAAATACAATTACTCAAATCAAAAAAGGAAAATCATGCATGGCAGCAACTCATAGAAAATAAGATTCATTAATGTACTCGCAGATCCACATGCTGCTGAGGCCGTCTGCTCATTCCACTGTAAAGAAACAACAAAGTGTCCTATTTTTATTCTTATATTTAATGTGAACTGGAATTGCAAAGTTAGAAGTTCCCGATGTTAAAAATCACGGTGTTTTTACAGACATCTGTATGGAATGCTGCTCTATTTTATAATGCCTGTCCACTTCCCATCTTTATCAAGCTAACTCAAGCTCATCATTCATACGGCTCTCCTACTTTCCCGGGGACACTTTCATGGATCATACCTTGCTCTTGCCATGAACAGTTTTCGATCTTCCTTCTTTAGAACCCCGTCGGCCTCGCACCTGTCCCAGGCTTGTACTTTTCATCATTATCATGCTGAGCTGTATTGGAGCTGGAGGCAAAAGCAAAAATCAGTCCTAGTGATCTTGCTTTATTTAAAATGTGGATATTTTCTTCATCATGGAATTTTTGCATCTATTTTGCTTTTTAAGACTATTTCATTAATTTTATGCCCGAGGCAAGTGCTTCATTAGCTTCTCTGGCCCCAGCCCTACTTCTCACAAAGCATTGCTCTTATCCGTCTGTGTGCCTGTGTCCCTTGGACGAATGTGGGCTTGCCGAAAGCAATGGCCAAGTCTCTCCATCTTTAAACTGCCAACACCTGGCACCGCATTAGCATCTCGTAAGTGTACGATAAACACTTATGGAATATAGATTAGATATTCCTGTGCATGCACATCTTTAAGTGCTGTGTGTTCTTAAACTATTTGAGTCTACTCAGTTTCAAATCACCACTTTAAAAACCAGGAAAGAGACTCATCACATATTTTTTACTTTCAGGGACACTGTTAATTCTAATATTTCTTTTAAATATTTCATTTGCTATGACAGCACTCCCAACCCAACCCATACTGACTTCCCTCGGAGAAAATTGTAAACTTTTCCCTAAATTCACTCCCATAACCCATATTGTTTTCAGTATTTTGTTAGCTTTTTGTCTGATTTAATTGAGGTTTCATATATAAAGAGAGTTGAACTTTCTTTTCAGTGAGTTGCTGCCAAGTGTCCTTGGAGCTTGATCTTCGTCTTGAGAAGGTGTGTGCTGGGGCACTGGGCGGGGGCGGGGGTTGGGGCACAGGCCACATGGAGGAATGGTGGCCCATCATCGCACCCAATCCTGTCCACATTGGTGGGCAGCTCAGAGGCACACACTTATGATGGTCATCTACCATGGGTGTTCTTCAATTGGAACCTTGGCACCAAGGTCACAGAGAAGATGGAGCTGGACAAGGTATACCACCAAGAGGCCTAGGCAGGTACACTTGCAGAAATCTTCACAGCAAGGTCAAGAGTCATAGCATGGCTATGGCTGGGGTGGGCTGGGGGGTGGGTGTGGAGAATGCATGTTCACCATCAGGAGTCATTCCTAGTATAAAGGCAGTGGACCACAATTCCACTCCCAAAACTCCAGGACTGGACTGCTCAGCAGGTCACAAAGCCCAGCCAGGCTCAGATCCTGGGAACCACTTCATTTAGAAACAATAAAGTTTCAATACCACTGAGGGATTTCCTAAGAGTTTTAGCCACAGCAGAGTTGGTGAAAACAGATATTGTTTTAAAAATTCAAATCACAGTAGCTTAAGTAATGGGTACATCACCTTCCTCTCGAGGCCAAGGATAGGTCCAAGGGAGCAGCAGCAGGGCAAGGACCTGGTCTCATAAGCCACTGCTGCATGCTGCATGACAGCTGGGGGACCCTGAGGCACACAGGAGAGGATATTGTTTGAAACCTTAGGCATTTCCTCGTCATCTGGATGATAGTTAGTGAACATTCATGACAGCAGGGGCTGCTTGGCATTCTGCTGAGCTGGAGAGGGTAACAGGTACCAGGAAAAGCCGAACGCTCCTCAAATAGGAAGCCACAGAGCATAACCTTCCAACTTCTTCACAACCGAAAGGAAGACTTAGTGTCTAATGTTTGGTTTTCTGCGAACTCTGAGGTTTAGAACAAAAAGATACAACATCCTGAATGTGAGTGAATTTTATAAATTATTACAAATAAGTGAAGGAATTGGAAATCTATTTGAAAAAATAATGAGAGGAAACTTCCGTAATTTGGTGAAGGAAATAGACATGCAAGTCCAGGAAGCACAGAGAGTCCCAAACAAAATGAATACAAAGAGGCCCACTCCAAGACATATTATGAGTACAATGCAAAAGGTTAAAGAGAAAATCTTAAAAGCACTAAGAGAAAAGCAGTTACTTATCTTCAGGGGAGTTCCCATAAGACTGTCAGCTGATTTCTCAAAAGAAACTTTGCAGGCTAGAAGGCACTGGCAAGAAATATTCAAAGTCATGAAAAGCAGGGACCTATGGCCAAGATTGCTCTACCCAGCAAAGCTCTCATTTAGAACTGAAGGGCAGATAAAGAACTTCCCAGACAAGAAAAAACTAAAGGAGTTTGTTATCACCAAACCATTATTATATGAAATGTTAAAGAGACTTATTTAAGAAAAAGAAAATCAAAACTATGAATGATAAAATGGCAGTGAACACATATCTATCAACAACTGAATCTAAAAAAACAAACTAAGCAAACCAGAAGAACAGAGATAGAATCATGGTGACAGGGAACATTTTGATGGTTTCCAGATGGGAGGGCGGTGAGGGGGAATGGGTGAAGAGATGAGGGGATTAGGAAGTACAAATCGGTAGTTACAGAACAGCCATGGGGATGTAAAGTGCAGTATAGGAAATGGAGCAGCCACAGAACTTATACACATCACCCATGGACACGAACAAGGGTGTGGCGATTGCCCGAGGGAGTGGGGAGTGCTAGGTGGAGGGGGCCAAAGAGGAAAAAATCGGGACAACTTTAATAACATGATCAATAAAATAGAATTTAAAAAAGAATAAGAAAAGAAATACATACATATGAAAGGGCATACTTACATATGTATGTACAAAAAGTCATGGTTCAATTCCAAAGTATTGTAGAGAGTCAACTAATTCAATTTCCCTGTCCATAAGTAAAACATTTATTTTATCTACTCAATATCATATTACTTACACAATCTGTTCTACTAGATACTATATGAGCAGATGCATTGAGAATGACTTGTGCAGTGAGGTGCCTCTTAAAACACAGAATGAATGGATGAAAACTGGGCACTATAGCCTGAAGTTGTACCATCTCCCAAGGCACACAGCCCCCATTGAGGCCCGCAGCCTCCTTAATCTTCTGTCTTGTATCGAAACACAAGAGCACATTTCAAACGCTGGAGTTAGGTGGCTTACAACTGACCCTTGACGGACTCAGAAGATCTTAAAGAATCTGTCAGCACTGCAACACTTTATTAGAGTCATTAGATTTAAAAGTAAATAAAATGCTAAATAACAGATATTTCTGGCTAACCAAATGGTAAATATATTTGGAGAACATTGGTTAGCTCACTTTTTAAAATATCCTCATATTGTCTAGGGAATAAAAGAGAGCCCCAGAGAACAAGTGAAATGCAACGGGTTCTTCAAAACTCTGCTCCACCTTAAAGTGACACAGGTCAGGACCTTTCTGAAAAGTTCAGAATCTTTTTAACCCTGTGCTTCTTTGAGCTTCTGTTATTGAGGCCACTAGTTAGGAATTACAAAGAATATAAATCAGGATTAGTTACTTAAACATAAGAAAGATACTTGCACCTTAGAGGCCTAGAGCTAAATAACACTCAGATGTTATGCTAAATAACTAAGATGTTTAAAAGAAAAAATAAAAATAAAACGTAAATATATATATTTATATATAAATATATAAAATATATAAATATAAAGATATGTAAATACATATAAATATAAAATATAAACATAGAAAAATAAATATAAAAATAAATTTTAGTATATATATTTATTTAATAACAAGTAATATAATATTATTTAAAATATCTAAAATGCATAAATAATATATAATATAAAAATCTATAAAATAATATCTAGTAAATAAATATGTTATGTGAATAAATAAAATATAAATATATAAATATAAATGAATATATGTAAGTATATATATTTATAAATTATATAAATATAAATAAAAATATAAAAAATAAAATGCAGCCCTGGCTGGTATAGCTCAGTGGATTAAATGCGGGCCTGCGAAGCAAAGAATCACGGGTTCGATTCCCAGTCAGGGCACATGCCTGGGTTGTGGGCCAGGTTTTCACTAGGGGGTGCACGAGAGGCAACCACACACTGATGTTTCTCTCCCTCTCTTCCTCCCTCCCTTTCTTTCTTTCTAAAAAACAATAAATAAAATATTAAAAAAATAAAAAGCAAAAGTTCATTGATCTCCATGGCTGCCACTAAGGTGTCATTCATATTGAGAGGCCCAAAATCAATCATAGAAGTGTCTTTGGCACTGAGAACTACACTACGTGGGAAAACTCAGTTTCTGCAAGTAAATCTCACTCGAGAGGAAGTCCAAGGCAGGACTGTACAGCGTCACTGTACACAAGACAAATGGGAGGAGAAGCAACCCTCAGATGGTGTGATTTGCAGTCCCGATGCTACGACAAGCGTACTCCCGACCTCCGTCTGTCACCGTGGCTTTCAATCCTGGCAAATCCATGCACTTCATGGGCTGAGTGAGGTCAAGCCCCTCGCTCCCTCCTTCTCATCTTTCACGTGCAGTCTACGTGAACTTCAATTTTATTGCGCGCCCAGGGTGCACAGAAGAGGAGATTTACATCGACATTAGATTTAATGGGCTCTCAAGTCGCCTGCGTCGCCGCAGCCGTCGCCACGTGACGGTTAAATCATGTTGCTCCTGGATGATGCTTGATAGACTGGGCGGCGGGGTCCGGACCTTCGGGAGCAATGACGGGCCGCTGGAAAATCAACCCTGGCAGTGTGAGGGCTGATTCTGACCTGCTGCTTGTGCGTGTGTACAGAGCGCGTGCATCTTTCGGAAGCCGTTCTAGGTAAAGTTTCTCACATTTTAAAAGACAGAGCCAAAGCATCATGGAATCCGTGTTTCATGACAGTTAAAAAGTTACCTAAGGTGTTTTCTCTGTTTTCTGAGGTGTTTGAAAGACATGACTGAGGTCGACATCAGATATGGTTTTCAATTTATGTGGGAAAGAAACTAGTGAATTTATAGTCAAAGAAATAAAGGTGAAAGAAAAACGTAAGACACTGGGTCTACTTGGAATTCTTTAATATTTCTTATGTTAGTTTCTAAATTCTATTCTGGTTGGCTTTCTGACTTACCAATGGACAATAGTAACTCTCTGAAAACTGCAGTCATGAGGTCAAATTACGTTTAAAACGTTAACAAATGACATAGTCACATTGCACCGAAATATATGCTTAAGCAAATAATTAGAAAAAGTATATAATTAGAATGTCTTCATTATAAATGAACACATTATTCCCTGCAGTCGACTGCATGGAGATTATCTATTGAATTCAGTTTTATGGGATCAAAACTGAGGAATACGTAAGAGGACTCAAGCCCAGCTCCTGTCCCCTTCTGGCTGCATATTGTTGTGGAAATGTTTTCTATTGTCTCCCTGCATGTGCCCTCGGGGCGTCTCTACTCAGTTCTGCAGCAGCTGCGAAACTCAAAGGCTGGCGTCTAACATTTTCCGTAAGCTTCTCGCTCACATCTAATGCACAGGTTACAAGAATTCAAGCAACTGGCTGGTGAAACAGAGGAACCTGTAACATCTCAGAAGTTTGGTTGTCAGCGATGTCAACCACTTGCCTTCTCGAACAGAGAGAGGGCACAACACTGACCAGAGGGGTCCTGTCAGGGCGGGGGGCGCAGTATTCAGGGTCTAAGGGAAAAAACCCTCATTGAAGGTGCTACTTACTGTCCTCTGCCTTCCCCGCTTTCCAGCATATAATTCAGCAACATCTATTTCAAACAGAAATGCCCTATCAAAAAATTAGCAATGATTAGAAAAGAAGTAATGTAAGATATAAAAATACATATCATTCAAAAATAGAGTAAAAGACACAGAATACATAAAATGAGGATAAACATATCAGAAAAATTGCCATGGGTTTCAGAAGAATACACTTAGGTATTACCATAACTTATGGATTTCTTAGAGAAAACAAAGCTGAATTAGCTAAAAAATAGATATAAAAAATAAGTAGGAGATAGTATGTGAGTGCCGAAGAGTGGAAAATGGTACATCATTACTAAAATTAATGCTACCTTAGAAGCAACAAAAAGTTTCTCTTGAGAATGGTATAGATGAAACAAGAATGCAAGACTTAAAAAAAATAAATTAAATGGAAATTAACAAAAAGATAACAGTGAAACAATGCATATGGAAAGTGAAATATATTAAAGACAGATGAAGAATAGGGCATATGCATAATTTAAATTATAAAAGAAGACATAAAACCTAAAAAACATAAAGGTATTTACTGAAGTATAGGAACACTAGATTTTTAGGGGAGAGCATGGTGTGTTTGGGGGAGAAGATAATATGAAATAATCACTACCAATACATATTATAGTGAAATTTTTTAAAAAGAGATCTTTGAAGACAAAGAAGGAACCAAGGGGCATCCAAGAAAAAAATTGTGCTGCTCATCAAAAGCAAAATATCAGAGTGATATAAATGCTCCAAAGAGCACATTTCAATACTGAATCATATTTCCAAAGAAACAAGAATTTAACCTGAAGGAGTTTCATACTTTGCCACACATCATTCAAATATTTTGACATATACAAGAATTTGAAGAATGAAAGAGTCATAAAGTTTATAGAAAACAAGAAACAGCTTACTTAAGTGAATGTGACCAGCAATAAAAGGATTCAAAGAAAATAAATAAAAATAAAAAGAAGTGGATGGGTGGAAGATTTGATCTAGGTTGTAGAAATCTGTGAAGTTATTGTTTCTATTTTAGTAACAAGCTAAAGCCAGATTGTAGGGGCATAAAATCATAGCTTCTCCTGAAACCCATGAAAGGCAGGTCTCAGGGTAAGCAACTAGCTTTCGATCTAAAGAGAAATAAGTCCCCCAAGGAGAGACGGAAGCCAGCCCTGGATAACCTGGGGCAGAGCACGGGAGGAGGATGAACTACAGTACGAAATGGTAAGAATAGCTCAATGAAAACTTGTAATACACTGCTAGAGGCCGAGTGTGAGCCAGTAGGAGAGTACAGCAGCTCTGGGGGCCACAGACACAGGGGAGCTGGCACCCCCTAGCAAGCCCTTCCCCGTGGATTTCACCAGGTGCCCAAGAGAAAGGTGGCACCAATGAGGAGGCCAGAGAAGGACCCCCACAGATGCAGGCTTTGTGGGGGAAAGACAGAAATGGCCCCCGGAAAGCCTGCATCACTCTCCTCAGTGGAACCGAAGACTAAAGCCACTGAGAAAGGAAGGCAAACTCTGTTGTCCCCAAGGCACCCGTGAAGACCCAACATAGCTAGGGGTATGAAAGAGAAAAACCCTTTATTCTGGGAAGGGGCAGAAAAGTGTCCTGGACTCAAAACTTAGAGAATCTTTCCCAGTGAGAAAGGGGTAGAAAGCCCTGTCCTGAGGACCAGGAAGCCAGTGGGCTGAGGCCGAACCTGGAGAACGCTGTCTACATGCTGTGAACACTGTTCATTCTCCAGTACCTGGCTAAAATATCCCCATTGTACCTTCCTCCAGGTCCTCCCTCTGCCGCCATGTGTCCACATCTTCAGCAGATGTTGGAGAATCTGGGATGTGTCAGACACGGGGTTGCAGCAGTGAACAAAGCAGAGAATTCCTTTGCCTTCTAAGTTCTTTCACTGGGGCGCAGACAGAACCACATCACTGCGCCGTGCCCAGCAGTAAAGAAGGCAGGGCTGTGGGAGGTTAAAGTGGTAGGAGAGTGAATTTAGCTGGGATAACCAGAAAGCCTCCCTGGGGGATGACTCTGAAGGGAAGGTCTGAAACGAGTCAGGGCAACGAGTGTGGAAGCGATGGGGGAAAGCTCCTTCTTGACAGAGGGGTGAGAAAATGCTCAGGTTCTGACGCTGAGATATGGAGCGTATGTTGAAGACGCAAAAAAGAGATTAGTGTGGTGAGGCCAAAGGTTAGGCAAAGAAAAATACAGTGTTTATTCCTCTATCCTATTACACGCACACTGTAGCTATTTAATAAAGACACCTTGGTGTCTTCTAGGGTTGTCATATCTTGGTTTGAGTTATATGTAGTATTCCTCTAACTTGCATACTGGGAAAGACCATGGGTTATTCATTTCGGAACTTCAATGCCTAACACTAAATGGTAGTTCGATTAAAGTCTAACTAACCTGAGCACAGATATATGGAAACATACCATTTTCTAATAGAGAATAAAAGAAGAGAGAAAGTCTCAGGCTTGAAATCTTATCAAACACAAGTCTTTCCACATAGCTCCTTCCCAAGTAAACAAATAATCGGTCAGTTCCTTTGGGAGCACCAGGTATGTCCTTCGTCCAGCCCACCTGTGACACTGGATGTGGGGCACCAGGACTGTCTGTTAGTGCTGTAGGAATATAGATCAGCTGACCCACATGGTTTGATACACCCATGTGGCAATTTTAATCTTGATACAATTTCTAAAACAAGAACTGAACGTTTAGTTGAGACTGAAACGGACTCTGTTCTTGAAGAATTTCTGAATTAGTGGAATAGAAGGCACCATGGTTCTCTGAAATGGGTCTACATCTCAGCCATCTGCAGTGGGTTAGGGTTCCGCTGTGAGAATTCTGCTAACACAGTAACAATCTCTCTCTTAATTCTCCCTGGTCAGAGACGAGCCACTGATCCAATAAACCAGTGTCCTAGGTAGCTGGCACAGGTGAAGGAGAGACAACATACACACTCCCTTATTACGCCATTTTCTCATCTTCCGAAAAAAACTAGCCCATTATAATTTCAGCCTTCCACCGTGCACTGGACTCTCATATTCAGACTCCGACAAACATCATCTTTAATTCAAAATACAACAGATCCTGTGAATTTTTTCCCTCTCTTAAAGCAGGAACTCACATTTCTTACTTGAAAGAGAAAAGAAGCAACCGGAGAGAAAAAGAATAATGGTACATTTTCATTTATTCATGTCTGATGCTTTACAGAACCAGAGTTCTCAATGAACGTTACAAAGGGAGGTCAGATCATTTAGCTTTGATACAGGAAACCACTTTCAAATTCTAATTAGATGAGCAAGGAATGTGGTTTTTTAAATTAAATTTGCAATTACTTCAGTTTAAAATTTCCCTTCTGTTAAATTATATATATATATATATATATATATATATATATATATATATATAGTCTCCTTTTGCAGGGTGGTAATTCTGATACTTTTTTTTATCTACTCTGTTCCAAACAACTGCTGATTAAAAGAATAAAATTTCATCATAAGAGAGAAATTTAATGAGTTCTCATGAACAATTAAAAAGATTATTTGCATATTTTTAGCCTATTGGAGGAAAAAATACCAAGCAGGAAAGGTTTAGCAATAATCATATGCTGAGGAGTGGAAAGTGAAACAATAAATGCTTTTCTCTCCACCTGAAGCCACGGATGGCATTTCAGGAGGCTGATTAGCACGCACATCGGCAGGACCTGGCTTACCAGGTCTCTGCTCATACGCAGGGCTTCATCGCAGGTGAGCCTTTGGTCATCCGATCCTTCTAAGACGGTTTAGGAACACAGGGAAGACCATGCCTGACGCTGTCCTCAGTTCTGTACATTACGGCAATGGGAAGAGAGGAATGACAAGGAAAACATTAGACAAGTTGTCTTTGGAGACTCATGACATTTACGACTTGTCACCCAGACGCCAGAGCCATCAAAAATATCCTTCTGTAGGGTCAAGGAAGTAAAGGTAAGGAGCTGGAAATAATAGGAGCTTTAGATCAGAAATGATCAGCCGCTTAGAACCAAGTGACCTCAAACAAGCGATTTTTTTTCTCTATCTCTGAATTACACATCTGTGAAGACTGTGATAACATCTACCTTTGGGGATGTTTTGAAGATCAGGGAAGAGGTATTTTCTCCCAGTACAGTTTCCTGTATACAGCACTCATTGCTTGGCAGCTAGGACATAAAACAGTTAAATAATGATAAATATTCATTAGCAGACACACAGCAAATAATTAATGGGGAGAATACTCAAGTTAGTATCTCCAACGTGGGAAACTATGTAGTCGGCAGAGTCGTCTTGGCTTCTGAAGAGCAGCGATGACTTCTGTTACAGTGTGTCTTCCGCCTGCGCCTTGGATCAACCTGACACTGGATAGACTTCTTTCCATTTGGGACAGACAAACGGCAAACACTGGCATGCGCCCTGCGAGGTTTGCTGATTTTTATTTTGGCCACAGCTCTGGTGGGTGTGCTGACTCCTGCTCACGTTGGCCCACCCCAAAGGTGCCCTGCCCCTCTGTTTTCTGGCCTGAGAGCTTTGTCAGAAGCAATGGCAGCCTCTGGCACTACACAAGCACCCTGGGGAAGTGGGCGATGAGAGGGGTGGGCGGGGCACACAAAGCCTATGGTGACTTTTAACCTATGGGAATAGGAGCCAGTGTATCACGCCCCCAGACTCTTGTCCCTTAGAGGGAAAGTTCTGGAAGGCATTTCTTCATGCTTAGCAGAGGTCCCATTGGAACTGAGCCCCTGTGACCTGCACAGAGATCTCTATAATGCATGGCTGGCTTTTCCTTCTTTTTTTCCCCTCTACCCACTCAGCTGCATCATCTGCAAGGACACGTCCTGTTTTAGGTTCTGTTTTTAGCGGTACCCAAACTAAGACACTCTTCAAAAATGGGAAAGCTGTCAGCTGTCATTTAGATGTGGACATGCTTAAAATGCATGCTTATAGATTTGATGCATTACAATTTGCACACAAAAGCAGGTATCACTTTTTACAAGATCTTCGTACAGGTGGAAGATCGATACATGGTGGAAGAGATGACAGGTTGTTAGGGGGAAAACATTTTGGAAGTAACAACAGGTAACCCAACTCTGAAGGGCCTCGTATTCATTTCACTTGGTCTTAGGTACATAGAGGCAATGAACTCAAAGGATGTGAGAGGTTCAAATACAGAAGACAATCTTAGTTGAAGATGCATTTTATATTTTCATAATGCACTCAAAGGTGAATTTTAATTTCGAGATGGAAACATTTGTAATTTTCTAACACCCTCACCAGACATTTTCACCTTTCACTATGAACAATTCTTCAGATACACAGAATACACAGAATAATATAATGAATCCTCACTCACCATAACCCGGCTTCAATAACTGTCAACATTTTGCTACTCTTACTTCACCTATTCCCTCGCTTTTCCCAGTATTTTAAAGCACCTCTAAGACATCACAGAATTTCACCAGCAGATAGTTCAGTGTGCCTCTCTGCCAAGTAAGGACATTATTTTACATAACCACAATGCCGTTCTTGTGCCCAACAAAACTAACATTAATATCTTAACACAATCTAGTTGTCAGTCCTTATTAAATGTTCTTCTTGTCTCAAACTATCTTCACATAGTTGATTCATTTGGATCAGATCGAAAAAAGTTTCCGAGTTACATTTGGTTGTTTTATCTCTTAAATATCTTGTTATTTCTTGTACTTCCTCTTCCACACTTAAGCAAATAGCTTCCCTGAGGTATAATTAAGGTACAATACCGTGAACTTTGATGAATGTATACATTGGTGTAACTACCCGAATCTGTATGTGGATCTTACGCTAGAAAGCTCTCTCATGTTCCTTGGTTGCCACTCACCGC
This sequence comes from Tonatia bakeri, assembly GCA_004024845.1. Classification (NCBI taxonomy): domain Eukaryota; kingdom Metazoa; phylum Chordata; class Mammalia; order Chiroptera; family Phyllostomidae; genus Tonatia; species Tonatia bakeri. The sequence continues at coordinate 75,202 of PVIA01007990.1, forward strand.
CCTCTCCCACCACAGCGGCTGAGAAACCACTGATGAGAATTCTGACATCCTGGCTTAGCTTGGCTGTCCCCGAACTCCAGATAAATAGAACTGGGCCAAGTGCACTCTCTTGTGACTGGCTTTTCTCTCTCCGTGGAAGGTTCCTGAGATTCTTCCATGCTGCCAGCTTGTATGGATAGCCCTCCCGAGGAGGAGGACCCCACTGAATAAACTCGCCAGTGAACACTCCAGTGCATCCGTTCCCCTGCTGGGGGTGTCCGCCTTCCGAGTGTGTTACACGAAGCTGTCCCGGACACTTTTGTACAGGTATTTATGAAGACTTGTGAGCGGATTTTCAACATTTCTCTTGGTTAGTGCGCGGGAGAGAATTTGGGGGGTCCTATGGTGTGTTCTAACTTTGTGAAAAAACAGTTGCGAGACTGTTTGATGACGAGCATGGAGCCTTTGAAAGGCCCGGCAGCCGCGGGAGAGGGCTCCTGCTGCTCCGCGTGCTCATCGCGTCGGAGGTTTCGGTCTTTAAAACAACGTGGCCATTCTCACGGGGCCCAATAATATCATGTTCTGTTTCAGATTCTCATCTCCATGGTGACTAATGATGCTGAGTGTATTTTCACGTGCGTATCGTTCTTGTTTTCTCTTCTACCCCGTCCGTTGAATTCTTCTGTTTACTTTTACCGCTTTGTTTTCTGGATCATATATTGCAGAAGTTGTTCATAATACTTGATGCAAGTCTTTTGCAAGATACTTATATTAAAAAAGCTATCCCCCAGTCTGTAGCTTGCCTGTTCATTTTCTTAAATTTTTTTGAAGAGTAAATGCGTTAAAACTTTACAGTCCAATTCATCATTTTTTCTTTAATCCTAATGCTATTAGTCCTAATTTTAAAAAGTGTTGCCCATTCTATTACAAAAATATCCTTATATTGTCCTGCAGTTTTATAGCTTCATGACAACCCCTCCCCTAGCACATGTGATAAGAACTTGTCAACCGCTTGTGTCACCAGCGAAGGGCTCACAGTGCCACACCTGCCCATGTTGACAGGAGGCTGCAGCACACACTCTGTGTGATTCCAGATGTCAACAACTTCACAGAGCTTTTTGCAGTGGCGGGAACAGAGGATCTGATTTGAAATTGTAAACAGCTACGAGAGGAAGTTTCTTATTAGTTGCCAATTCCTATAAATATTGGGAAATAGAAAATTGATCCTGTAGAGGCCATAAACTTTCCTCTTTGAAAGCTATTGGATGATGTTGATGAGAATTGCTTTGAGTTCGTCATAAATCCCAGTTATCCAACCTTTACGTCAAAAAAAAAAAAAAAAACGCACACTCCTGTGATCACTCAGGCCAAGCCGTTCCTCTGGGGAAGCACTCTCCAGATAAATCTTGCTGGTGTCAGGCTCTGCCTTGATTACCAAGTAAGTCTGGTCACAGTGCACCCTCTGTGACCAATGGCCTCGCAAACATGTACATGATGCTCCCTATTAATCTTCCCATCATTGGAAAATGTGACAGTGATGTAGCACTGGGGCATTAGGCTCTAGAAAGGAAAACAGACAACAGCATTTCAAACCTTTCAAAAGGCTCTGAA